>CAUYQG010011885.1:0-39266 GCA_963574415.1 Tarsius wallacei
AAGGAATTTCCTTAATCTTATGAAAAGCAAATACATAAAACATACAATTAACCTCAGTGGTGAAAGACAGAATGCTTTTTCCATGAGATGTGAATAAGGACAGGATATCATCTTTCAACACTCTTGCTCAATATCATACTGAAGGTCCAGGCTTTTTCAATAAGGTAAGAAAAGGAAATAAAAGTCATACAAATAGAAAAGGAAGAAATAAAACTGCCCCATTCTCAGATGACTTGATTATCTGTGAGAAAAATCCCAAAGAATCTATAAAAACATCTTTCAGAACTAAAAAGTGAGTTTAACAAAGTCATAGGATACACGGTCAATATGTGAATCACTTGCCTTCCTATATATAGCAATGAACAACTGGAATTTGAAATTTTAAAAACCATGCTATCAAGTGTAATAGCACCTAAATTGAAATACTTAGGTATAAAACTAACAAAATATCTGCAGGGTCTCTATGCTGAAAAAGGGTGAAACACTAATGAAATGACTAAAGAAGTTTTAACTAAACAAGGAGATATGCTATGTTCATGGTTTGGGAGAGGTAATAAACTAAAGGTATTCATTTTCTACAACTGATGTGTGTATAGATACAGTGCAATCAAAATCAAAATTCCAACAAGCATTTTTATAGATACAGCATAGACAAACTATTCTAAAATTTATATGAAAAGACAAAAGAATTAGAAAACCCAAATCAATTCTAAAAAAGAACAAAGTTGGCCGGGCTCGGTGGCTCAGCCTGTAATCCCAGCACTTTGGGAGGCCGAGGTGTGTGGATTGCCTGAGCCCGTGGGTTCGAGACCCGCCTGGGCAACTTGGCGAGACTTCATCTCTACAATAAATCAAAAAATTAGCCGGGCATGGTAACGCGTGTCTGTAGTTCCGGCTACTTGGAAGGCTGAAGCAGAAGGATCACCAGAGCCCAGCAGGTTGAGGCTGCAGTGGCTGGGAGCATGCCACTGCACTCCAGTCTGAGTGACACAGTTAGACTCCAACTCAAAAAAAAAAAAAAAAGAACAAAGATGGAGAACTCACTCTCCCTAATGTCAAAAGTTATTGTGGGGTGGGGTGTGATTGCCAGTTGAGGGAAACTGCTAGGGGAGGGAGGATTATACCTCATCAACAAGGGTACCTGCATAATCAATGTTTGTATTGTACCCCACATCTTCGCAATAATAATAAAAGAAGTTATTGTAAAGCTACAGTTATCTAAACTATATGATGTTGGTGATAGGCCAGGTACATATGAAAACTAAAGAGAATTAAAAAATCCCAGAAACAGGTGCATTAAAATATAATCAATTGGTTTTGGGCAAAGGTACAAAGGCAATTCAGTGAAGACAGTATTATCTTTTCAGCAAATGTTGCTTGAACAATTGAGTATTCATATGCAAAATAACTAAATAAACAACCTTGACACATACCTCATACTTTACGCAAAAATTAGCTCAAAATAAATTACTGAATTAATTACAAATCTAAAGTCTTAAAATTTCTAGAAGAAATGTCACCAAAAATCTGTGTGACCTTGGGTTTGGTGATAAATTTTTAGATGTGAAATTAAATGCATATGCCATAAAAGAAAACTTGATAAACTGGACTTTCAAAAACAACTAAACACTTCTGTTCTGTAAAATACAATGTTAAGAGAATGAAAAGACAAGCCACTGACATGAAGAAAAATATTTGTATCCCATATCTGATAAATGACTTGTATCCGGAATATATAAGCGTTAAGAACTCTTACAGCTCAGCAAAAAGAAACAATCTAACTTTAAAAATGAAGAAAACATCTGAAAAGATACTTTTCCCAAAACTATATACAGATAAAAGATAAGCATATGAAAAGATTTTTCAACATCAATAGTAATTAAGAAAGGTAAAATACAACGACAAAAACATGCCACCACATATCTTTAATAACTAAAATTTTAAAAATCTAACTTGCTAACAGTAGTGAGTGAGGGTGAGGAGCAACAGAAATCCTCACTCATTGTTGGTGAGAATTCAATAATACAGCATTTTTAGAAAGCAGTTGAGCAATTTCCTTATAAAATTAAATATATGCTTTCCACATGACCTAGAAATACCACTTCTAGGTATTTATCCATGTGAACTAAAAACATATGCTCACCTAAAAATCTCTATACAAATGTTTACAGCAGTTGTATTCACAATATTCCCAAATTGGAAGCAACCCATATATGCTCCAGCAGGTGACTGGATAAACAATCTTTGGTACATACACAAAGTAAAATACTATTCACCAATAAAAAAGAAAATATTATTGACTCATTTAACAGCATGGACAAATCTTTTTGGGGTTTTTTTGAGTTGGAGTCTCACTCTGTCGCCCAGACTGGAGTGCAGTGGCCCCTCCCGGCCACCGCAGCCTCGACCTGCTGGGCTCCGGCGATCCTTCCACCTCAGCCTTCCGAGTAGCTGGAACTACAGATGCGCGGTACCACGCCCGGCTGATTTTTTGATTTATTGTAGAGATGAGGTCTCGCTAAGTTGCCCAGTCTCAAACCCTTGGGCTCAGGCAATCCACTCACCTCAGCCTCCCAGAGCACGGGATTACAAGCTGAGCCACCGATCCCAGCTAGCATGGACAAATCTCAAGTGCATTTTTCTAAATGAAAGAAACCAGACCCAAAAGACTTCATTCATATTGTAAGGTTTCATTTATATGACATTCTGAAAAAGGCAAAACTGTCAGACGATGAACAAATCAGTGATTTCTAGGAGTGGAGGGTGGAAGGAATGATTGACTAAAAAGGGCCTTCACAAGGGAATATTAGGTGGAATCTGAACACAACTGTCTCAGAAAGTGACAGGTTAGGATGACAACACTCTTCTAAAGTGTTTGTTTTCCCCATTTAATAGGTTTGGTCTAATCAAAGGACTAGAAATTACATCCAACAAATAGAAAAATATTTCTGTTTCAAGCACACAGAAGATATGATGAACCTTACATGCACTTTAAGTAAAAAGAAATTCACAAATATGTTTTAAGAGTTCAATACCCTGCTAACAGCATTAGACAGATCATCAAGGAAAAAACTGAAAAGGAAATCTGGAACCTTAACTCAACACTCGACCAACTGGACATAATAGACATCTACAGAAACTTCACCAAACAACCACAGAATATACATTCTTCTCATCAACACACTGAACATACTACAAGATCAACCACATTCTCTGGCATAAATCAAGTATGAACAAACTTCAAAATATTTAAATCATACCAAGGATCTTCTCAGATCACAGTGGAATAAAAATAAATATTACCACCAACAGGATCCCACAAAACATACAAAGACATGGACACTAAAGAACATGCTGTAGTCTGGCAAGATGGCAATGGGACAGGTCAGACTGTGAGAGTCTCTGCAGGAGTGAGTATCCATAAAGACTCTCACTTTCCTCCAAGTGGCTGCTGCTGCTGCTGCCAGTCTGCTCCTTGGCCAACCGCACTGGCCTGCAGGCAGGAAGCCCCTGGCCCCACGCACCACTCTGCTGCAACCACTGCAGCCACCACCATCACCACCATCCAGGATGGCCCTTGGTTCCTGGGCCCACAGAATTCTAGGCTTTCTCACCAGCTGCACTGCCCCACTCCTCCCTGAGCCACCCTGCGCCATGCTGACCTGCAGCACCCAGCTGTCTCACATTCCACCTCCCCAGCTCAGCCACCAGCCACGGTGGAAGCAGAGATTGGCCCTGAGTCTTATCAGATGAGGCAGAGACCTGCATTGTCCTGCCCAGCTCCACTCAGTTCTGCCAAACCTCCAACTTGGGACCTAAGGTAATTGCATCAAACTGGGAGAGACAGAAACCCCTTCCTCAAGGTAAATCAGACATAGACAAGTAAGATCTGAGTGGCAAACTTGACAGGGAGCAAGTCCATTGAGTCCAGATCTGATCCACACTCCTTCCACAGCAGGCCTGGGTTATCTGACTCTCACTATGAGCAACCCTACCAGCCTGTGATGGGAGCTAGAGATCAGAGCTAAAAGGACATTGGACTCACAGGACCGATCTCAGAGTGAGACTGGTCCTTGTTTTTATTTTTTTATTTTTATTCTTTGTTTTGCTCACTTTTGTTTGTTTGTTTTTTTCTCTCTCTTCTTTCTGTTTTTTGATAATGTTTTCATACTTGATTTGTTTCTGTTATTTTACTGATTTTTCTTTTTTTTTTTCTTTAGACTTCCTGTTTGTGTAGTGGAATAGTACATCAATAGGGACGTAGGTTGGCTTTTGTGTTTGTATGATTGCATGTATATTTTAATTTTTTTTTTATTCTTTTCTGTCTTTGTGTCTCTTTTCACTTGTTAGTCAGAACATTTGTCTGTTTTTCCTCTTCTTCTTCTCTCTCTCCACCTTCCTCTCTCCCCTCCACTTCCTCCTTGTTCCATTATTTTTCTTTTTCTTACCTCATTCTGCTTTCAGGGAGCAAACATGTACCCCCACTGCATGGACAGATTGCAAGGCAGTGGGAAGTGGGTTCCAGGGTACCCACACACCTGTTGGTGGATACTAGGATCTGCAGATAGATTTTGAATCACAGCTTCCCCCTCATTAAATCTCAAAACTGCAAAAAAGTACAGCCCCCAACCCACAGTCCAGCTTCAGAATTGAACAAAACTAAAGGATCCACATAAGGAAGAATAAGAGATTGAGCAAACAGAAGTAAAAGCAACCCCACCATCCCTGAACAATGAATTAAAGATGAGGGGAAGGGGGGGGAGTGGGGAGGAAAATCCACATAAAAGAAGAATATGGTTCTCACACAGATCCCTAGGAGGTCAGACACTGAGAAAAGAGACTTCAGAATGCAAACAATAAAGAGCAAACAATGAAGAATGACTGGTCACATACTACAAACTCAGACATCAAGACAATAATAAAGAGAATAAAAAGAATTGAGGAGAGACAAGAGGAAAATAGGAAGGAGTTGATAGCTGAGATAGCAGCACAAAGAATACCGTGATGGAAATAAATAACAAACTAATAAAAATGGAAAGCAGAATTAGCTAAGCAGAAGAAAGAATCTCAGAGCTTGAGGACAAAAATATAGAACTAACCTAAACCTCAAAAACATAGAAAAATCAGTAAAATAACAAAAAAAAGCAAGTACAAAAAGGTTATCAAAAACAGAGAAGAGAGAAAAAAGAGAAAAAACATAAAACAAACAAAAACGAGCAAAACAGACAAGGAATACAAATAAAAAAAGTAAAAACAACGAATCAAGCTTGCTCTGAGATCGTTCCTATGAGCCCAATGTCCTTTCAGTTCTGATCTATAGCTCTCATTGCAGGCTGTTAGGGTTGCTTACAGCTAGAGTCAGATGTCCCAGGCCTGCTGTGGAAGGATCAGATCTGGACTCAGTCAGTTTGCTGCCTGTCAGGTCTGCCACTCAGATCCGACCTATGTCTGATCTGGTGATTACCTTAGGTCCCAAGTTGGAGGCTGGGCAGAGCTGTGTGGAGCTGGGCAGGGTGATGTAGGTGTCTGCCTGGTCCCGGAACAGAGAAAATGGCTGTGGTGGGCACCTGTTTACTGGGCATGGGCCTCCTCCCTGGTCCTCCTGGATCTTCTCTCTCCACCAATTGGATTCCAGCCTCCAGCTGATCTCTGGTCCCGCCACTGCAGCGGCTTGGGGAGGGGGAAGGAGCTGGGAATTCCCTGGGGTTGGGAGCGGAGGGCCATGGCAGCAGTGCAGTGTGCGGGACTGGTTGCAGCAGCCACCTTTTGTGGAGGCTACAGCAGCAGTGGCAGAAGCACGTTTCGTGGGACCGGCTGCAGTAGCCACCTTTTGTGGAGCGTTTCACTGTCCAACTTGTCTTGTCGCCATCTTGCCCCTCCTCTCAACTTTTCATTTAAAAGTAATAATAGATTGCCAGGAAGTCACAAGTAGTACAGAGAGGTCTTGCATGTCCATCCCACCTCCCCCAGTGGTAGCATCTTCACAAATATAATACCATGTAAAAACCAGGATGCTGACATCACAAAACTCCGTAACTCTTATAAGATGTAACTAGCTTTACATGTACTTATTTGTGTGTTTGTATGTGTCTCTCACCTTTTATCATTTATATGGATTCATGTAAGCACCACCATCAAGGTGAAGATCTATTCCATCACAGCGAAGATCCCTCATGCTACATCTTGATAGTCATGCCCACGTCTCTCCCATGCCCACTCATAATCCCTGATGATCACTAGTCTGTTCAACATGCTTATGATTTTGTCATCTTCAGAATTTTATATAAACAGAATTATACAGTATATATCTTGTGGATATTTTATTTTTACTCAGCTTAGGACCTTGAGATGAATTGAAGCTGTTGCATGAAACAGTTGCTACTCCTTTGTATTGCAGAGTCATATTTATTGAATGAATAAGCCACACTTTTTTTATTGATAGCACTTGCCTGTAGTTCCAGCTACCTGGAAGGCTGAGGGAGCCACACTTTATTCAACCATTCATCTATTGGGAGATATTTAGATTATTGACTTTTTTTCAATTACAAATAAAGCTTCAATTAAGGTCATGAACAAGTTTTGATTTGGACACTTTTTCATTTTTCTGGGATAAATGACCAGCAGTGCAATTGCTTGACATATCATAGATACATGTTTAGTTCTAAAAGAAATTGCTACCCTGTTTCTGGAGTGGCTGAACCTTTTACATTTGCACCAAAATATGCAATAGATGGTCCTTAGTGATATCATTCATGCATCTAAAATATCAGTGTCTTATGTCATCAATTTGAACCACAAATATGTGGTTATACAAAATGTAAAACATGACTCCTTTCATCATAATTATAGTTAACCTTACTGTAGCCTTCTCTTACTTGTGGCTTGTATCAAACTGACCAGAGTTTGATCAGATGTGGCAGTCATTACTATGTTTCCTCCCATGTCTACACTGACTCCATTGTGCCTCTGTAGACTACATCCTGGCTACATCCGTACCAAACATTTCCTTCATTTTTCCCACCAACTCATTTGTTTTATCTTAGAGAATGCCAAACGGGGATAGTATAGTACCATAGACTAGTAGCAACTGCACTTCAGTAGTTCTGGAAATAAATTTAAAAAAACACAAAATGTTTTGTGGAATTCAAAGTGATAACCCATGCAAATTATGATAACCAATATCCACTGTGCTGCTCACATGGCAGAAACAGTGATAAAAACTGACCATCCATACAGACTACTCAGTAACAAAAAAGACAATCTATTGATACGTGAAACACCTTGGATGGATCTCAAGGGTATTGTGTTGCTAAAAAACTCTTACCCAATGGTCACATGCTATAGAATTACATATACATAAGCTTCTCAAAATGATAGTTTTCTAGAGAAGGAGAACGGATCAGTGATTGCTAGAGGTTAAGGGTGTTGGGGCTGGGTAGAGTGGGTAGAACTGGAAAGTGGTAGCAGGAAGAAGGCCTTTCAGCTGGTGAGGTATTGTTGCATTTTGCTTTCAATGGATTGCATAAATAGGCATATAGGGACACATGGCATGGAACACAATCATCTTACGAATATCAGTTTTCCAGTCATGGCATTGAACTACGGTTACATAATATGTAACCTAATGAGAAAAACTGGGTCAAAGGTACATGAAACATCTCTGTCCTAATTTTGCAGCTCCCTGTGAATCTATATCTCATAACTTAGGAATGTACAAACCCAGATTATGCAGTATACTATAAAACCCACTGCAACTATCTTAGATGGTTAGTTACCATTGGTTTTTTTCCAAATAATGAAACTGAGGCTCAAAGAGATTAAATAGCATTATCAGTTTCTCCAAGCTGCTAAGGGGCAGAACCAGGATTTCAAACCAGATCTCTCCCACTCATAATGACCCAAAATTATGCCT
Source organism: Tarsius wallacei (assembly GCA_963574415.1). Classification (NCBI taxonomy): domain Eukaryota; kingdom Metazoa; phylum Chordata; class Mammalia; order Primates; family Tarsiidae; genus Tarsius; species Tarsius wallacei. Next base: position 7,913 of record CAUYQG010011885.1, read on the forward strand.
CAGCACCCTCTTTGCTATCTGTGCTCAGTGGCCCTTGGAGCACACAGGAAGCACAAACATTGTAGAATGTCTCATGTTACTCTTCAGAAAAAAATGCTGAATGGATTCAGGAGGCCATTGAGAGACATTAGTGACAGTCTTGGTTGCATGTCTGGGGTTTTTCCTCATTGTTCTAAAGCTTTTCCTCCCACATCTTTTGGCGGGATTTTCTGGGGAATGGAAAAGCTGCTTCACTGTGGCCCAGAGTGAAGACTCTGACAAGCTCTTTCAAGAGAAGACATCAAGCTTGGATCCAGGACTCTTCCCCTGGTCCTGAGACTAGAACTATTAAGAGGTCTGAGTGCTATATCCTTTTTTTCTATCTATACTACTGCCGGTTGTTGATATCATAAAATACAGAGCAAAAAGTCACCTTCTTGCAAGAGTAGAGTCTTACCTGATTACCAAGATAGCCCAATCTATACCTTTTCAATAAATCTCAATTGTAAAAGCAATGTATACATAATAGATAAAGAAAAATATCATTTTTTGTATCTCTTTCAAACCACTACAACAACAATAATACATTCTGTTAAAATGGAAGAGAATCAAAGCAAGAGGATCCTGTGTTCACCTGAGCTTAAAATATACAGAATTAGGAAGGTAGTGATTGAACAGTTATAATTATGACTTGTAAAGCTGATATTAACAAACATAGATGTCTGTTTTTGACCTGTGCACAACACAGCAATTGATCTGTCCCACAGAACAGCCCTATTATATACATAAGATGTTGGGAAGCAGATATTGCCCAACTTAGTGAAACATATCCTAGTCCCGAGTCATTCTTCAAATAAACAAAGTAATGATAATAATTGTTTCTTGAAATCTAAGTGTGTAGACATTTTGACTGTTGATTCCGCCAATCTATGAACAAAAGAAGAGTGAAACTCAGACATGAATTCCTTTGTGAACTGACACCATCTAAACTAACCTCACCGGTGAGTCCTACCAAGCACACGCTGCTTGTGCTAATGTGACCTTGAAGATGGAGCCAACATGAGCCTCAGAAGTGAGTCCTCAGGATCAAGGACCAACTACTGCATTTGCTACCTCATGATTTGGTTCAGTGGAATTGGTGGTACATGTCTGACACTCTGAGAGTGGTTATCAAGGACAGAAATAGCTGAATAAACTTCTACCATTGCAAATGGTTGATCTGGGGAGCCAGCTTCCCCAGGGGACAATTTGTCTTGATCTCATTCTTCCGAGCGACCTCAGGACATATGGGGCACAATAGACCTCCCCTTGGGGGTCTGTCTTCAGTGAGTTGATGCAGTTGGTGCAGCAGATGTAGCCACATTTCAAGGATACAGGTTTCTTGAGATGGGCCAGACAGGCAGGACATCTGTTCACTTTTCAAAAGTGTTCAGCCATGGCTGCTGCTCAGGAAAAAATGTGCATCTTCATGGAGAGTCCATGAGATGAATGTGCTTGGCTCTTTTAGCTTTAGATATTGTGGGCCTATTATGTGATGTCCCTGGTACTGGGCAATAAGTGTCCTAACACAAGAAGTCATGGCTGCTATTTTCTGAATTGCAAATGCTAGCTGGAAAGAAGGATATCATTCATCATTTGATTCAAGAGTTGAGGTGGCAAAAGCGTCTAGACCTGGGCTGCCCAATTTGTCAGCTACCAACTACATGTGCCTATCAATCACCTGAAATGATCTGAATCAAGATTTGTTGGTGTAAAAATATACCCGAGATTATGGAGCTACAACATGGAGAAAGGCCTCATTCATAGCAGGTAAATATGGGTTACATGTTAAGATGATAATTGATTGGATATTAAAATAATTCACCTTGCTTCTTTTCACTTTATTGGTTGTGACTACTCTAAAATTTATCATTGCATCATATTTCTATGAACAGCACTGATCAAGACTCTGAAACCACCCCCCAAATCCCTCAACTGGTCTAATATGACTGGGAAAAACCAACAGGACCTGAAAGGCTGAAGAAGTCAATGACTGAACACCAGTTCACCACGATCTTGTAGAGTCCTTGAAGCTATGATGATTAAGGACAATGGAGACTCTGTTGACATATCAGTGTTGGTGTTGAAATTTAACCACTGCCTACAGCTGCCAGGGCAGAGGGCCCAGTGTCCTTAAGTGCACGCGCTGTCTGGCATGGAGTTGGGGTAATACATACTTGTCCAATTAATAAATAGCCCCATTCTCAAGATCTTGCTCTTTCATAGTTGCCCTTTGTAGAAATCTAAGACGTAGAAGAAATTATATGAGATTGGTTTACTCCAGACATGCTGGCTCAAATCTGTAATCCCAGCCCTTCAGGTGGTTAAGACAAAAGGGAGCATGAACCCAGGAGTTCAAGACTAGTCTAAGCAACCCATAATACCTCATCTTTAAAACAATCAGATATTTAGCCAGGTGAGGGGGCACACACTCGAGTCCCAGCTACCCAGGAGGCTGAGGAAGAAGGATCCCTGAGCCCAGGTGGTGGAGGCTGCAGTTTACCCTGATCCTGCCACTGCACTCAGCCTGGGGCACAGCTGAGGAGGGAGAATGGCGGCTCTGAAGAAAAGACTCAAGATGGCTCACACTGAAGAAGGACAATGTCACCAAACAATCCTCAACAGAGTTTTGAAGGACAACTTGCGACCTAGAAGAACCAAAACACTGTTATTTTGCCCTGAGTCAATTCTCTGTGTTTTATATATTACCTCTTGTCATCCGGAATATTTCTTCCTATTATTTGAGAGTCAAGATGGCTGACTGCACACAGCTGACGAGCGCCTATCACCCAGAGGGCCCGAGAAAGCAAGTAAAGACAAGCCGTCTGGAAGTCCATGCTGAAACCATCAGAGGAACATCTGGGACGCTGAGAGCAAGGGGGACCAAGCCCCTGCCACCTTTGGGTATGGCCCCAGTGTGGCACTGGGAGAGGACTTCCTACGAAGGGAAGGAGTAGGGAACTGGACTGTCTTCACACACCTCCTAGGGACCTCTGCAGCCCTAGGCGTGGGTGGGAAACCCTCGGGCCCTACCCTTCCCGTCTTTCAACTCCCTAACCCCCAAAGGAGCTCTCCTGGAGTCTGCGCAGAGGCACCAGTGAGGTCCACGTGTAGCCCAGAGGCTCTGTTCCCTGTGAGGTCCAGCACCGGCTGTGGCCACCCCGCCACAGAAAGACTCCCTGGATCACATCCTGCAAGGGCACCCCCCCCCCGCACCTCCAGTCAGAGCATCGGTCCCACTTCGTGGCTTCCTACTCTCATGGCTTCGTGGCTTCCTTCTTTCATGCCCACCCCGAACTTATCACTCCTGAAGCTGCACTCCAGGCTTGACCCCAGGAGGTCCCTGGACTGCAGAAGGGAAGAAGCCCTCCCACAGCCCCCACCCCAATGCAGCTGCTGTCACCCCGCCCACAATGCAGGTGTCCTGGCCACTCTCACAATGCAGTTGATGTCTCCCTGCCCACAATGTCCCTGACATCACCCTGCCCACAATGCAGCTGACGTCACCCCACCCACAATGCACGTGTCCTGGCCACGCTCACAATGCCGCTGACATCGCCCCGCCCACAATACAGCTGACGTCACCCACCCACAATACCCCGATGTCGCCCCGCCCACAATACAACTAACGTCGCCCTGCCCACAATGCAGCTGACGTCACCCCACCCCAATGCAAGTGTCCTGGCCACGCTCACAAAGCAGTTGACGTCGCCCCGCCCACAATGCAGCTGACATCACCCCGCCCACAATGCAACTGTTGTCGCCCTGCCCACAATGCAGCTGATGTCACCCCGCCCACAATGCAAGTGTCCTGGCCATGCTCACGATGCAGCTGACATCATCCCGCTCACAATGCAGTGGTCCTGGCCATGCTCATAATACCTCGACGTCGCCCGGCCCACATGACTGTGGAGAAGGGAATCTCCAGGACTCGTGGTCAGGCAGGAACCCGGCTCCCTACACCAAGAGCAAAGAAGGCCCCATCCAGGAGGGACAGCGTCACCTCACCCCCAGCTGATCACTTTGGTGTAGGGGTGCCGGCTGAGTTCCCCCCAGAGGCCTCCCTGGCGGCTGCCTGTGTTTCCCCCACTCCCTCTGCCATTGAGGACCAGAGAGGAAATGAGCAGGAGGTCACCACCTCCACAGCTCCCAGCCTGGACCACTTCCTCCCTCCCTGCCATCCGCAGGAAAGGAAGAAAGCAAAGGGACGGCCCGGACATATGCCCACGCAGATATCCTGAAAATCAGGGATTTGCTCCAAGAATTTCAAAGCACAATCTCAAGCCTTAATACCAGATCCGATCAGGCAGAAGAATTTCAGAGCCTGAAGTTCGATCCTTTGAACTACCCAAGTCTGACGAAAATAAAAACGAAGTTTTAAAATGAACAAAGCCACTGAGAGGAATGGGATTGTGTAAAGACACAAGATCTATGACTGACTGGAAAGCCCGAGAGAGGAGGGGAAAGTGAGAACAGCGTGGAACAAGCTTGCCAAGGTGTTATCCAAGAAAACTTTTCTCCTTGCAAGAGAGGCCACCATGCAGATACAAGACATTCAGGGAACTCCTGTGAGGTACTATACCAGACGGCCATTCCTGAGGAACGTTGTCATTAGACTACAAGGTCAGCATGAAAGAAAAAAACCTTACAGGCAGTTAGAAAAGAAACCACTTCCCAAGGGACACCCACCAAAATAGCAGACCTCTCAGCAGAAACTAGAACAGATGGGTGACATTTTTTGCATTCATAGATAAAAGCAATGTCAGTCAATAATTTCTTACCCCGAAAGTCTAAGCTTGGTAAATGAAGGAGAATTAAAGACTGTTCCACACAAGCAAGTGCTAAGGGAATTCCCATTTCCAGGCCAGCCCTACCAGAGATGCTCTAGAGATTTCTAAACATGGAAACAAAAGAACATACCACCTGACACAAAAGCACATGTGAGCAAATAGCTTGCAGAACATACAATTCAACCACAAAGCTTAGAACACCAAGCAACTTTTTAACAACAATGTGGCAGGAATAAATCTTCACATATCAATAGTTAATTAGAATATTAATGATCTCACTGTGCCACTCAAAAGGCACAGAGTGGCAAATCAAATAAAAAAAAATCCATATTTCTGTCTTCAGGAAACCGATTTCACTTCTGATGACACCCATAGGCTCAAAGCGTAGGGATGAAGAAAGATCATCCATGCAAACAGAAAATAAAAACATCAGGGTCGCTATTCTTCTATCAGATAGAACAGACTTTAAGCGAATACAAGTAAAAAAGGCCAGTGAAGGACATGATGATAAGGGCTCACTTCTACAAGAAATATCTACCTTGAATGTAGATGCATCCAACATAGGAGCACCCAGATTTATAAAACAATTGCTAATTAAGAGTGGACATGGAGAGCCAGATAATAGTACTGGGGGACTTCAACACCCCCACTAATGACTGTTGACAGATCATTAAGGCAGAAAACCAACAAAGACATCTGGGACTTAAACTTGACACTTGACCAATTAAATTTGATAGACAGCTACAAAACACTCCACCCAACAAACCCCAGTGCATAGTTGTCTAATCCACACATGGGACCACATACTCGATCATAAATCAAGCCTGTATATACTTCAAAAAAATTGATATGATACCAAGCATCTTCTCACCCCGCAGAAGAATAAAAACATATATCAACAAGAGGGACCCTCAAAAATGCAAAAATACATAAAAATTAGACAAATGTGTCTGAACAATTTATGAGTAAACACTGAGATCAAGACAAAAATAAAAAGATTTCTAGAAATGAATGAAAAGAAAGATACAACATACCAAAACCTCTGGGATGTGAAGCTGTGCTGAGAAGGACCTTGAGAGCATTACATCCCCACATCCAGAAAATAGAAAACTCTCAAGGAAACAGTTTAATGTCACACCTAAGGCAGCAGGAGAAACAAGAACAAACCCAACTCAAAGTTAGCTGGAAAAAAAATGACCAAAGTCAGAGCTGAAGCAACTTGAAATTGAGACCAAAAATTCATATGAAGGAACAATGAGTTGAAAAGTTGGTCCTTTCAAGGGTTAAAAGAGATTGACGGACCCTTGGTGAGATGGACAGAAAAGTAGAGAAAAATTTTGAATAAACACAATGAGATGATGTTACAACAGATCATGAAAAAATACAAGGGATTTCTAGAGTATACAAGACATCTGCCTCCACTGGTTTGGAAGCTGTTCTAGATGAACTCGTTTGAAGGAGTCTGACTTAGGCAACCCAGGCCATGGAAGATTCACATTCTCTCTTTTCCACAATGTCTCTTCTTAGATTTTAGGCCAGGTGTTATCCACACCCCAAATCTCTTGACAGGTTCCAAGAAGGACCAGAGTTTGAAGTTATTCCAGATTATCATTTCATCACAAGACTGAGAGAAACTCCTTCCAGTGTTATACAACTCAGAGTTGATAACACATCTTAGGTGAAATAACAGTAAACCCCTTTGACCTGGGTCTCCTCTTACTGTGCTGGAAATATCACATGGGGATTTGACTGAAACAAAACAGTCAGGATCAGGGGAGACAGGAAATCAGTAAAGTTCTGCCAGGGCCACTGACTTGGGGAAGGACGCGAGGGCGTCCCTCTTCCATTTGGACACTGATTTTCTCTCACTGGAAAGCACTGACTGTTTTTCCCCCATCAGCTACTCTTCCCTGCTTTGGCCCAGTTCTCCACACTCCAGTTTACTAGTTTGGATGTCATCTTCTTCCAATTTTCCAAGGCTTATTCATACATAAGTCCAAGTTTTGACTCTGTGTCAAGCTCCACCCACTTGCCCACTCTTGGGTAAGAACTTCCCTTATGAGCTTCAGAGAATTGGACTTTGTTTTGCATTAGTAATTTGGTTGTCCAGTCCTCTTCTCTGCCTGAGTTAAATAGAATTTTATGCAACATCATGACTTAAACCTGCCAACCCTGAAGCTTCACTGAAAAACCCTCCAGGACAGTGTCAAGATGACCGCCAAATTCTTCTGGTTTGAGGGGATCTGGATGTATTTCCTTGTTACTACTCCAGAGACAGTGAGCTTTGCCTGAGAATTTTTGGTGAGAGATGATGATATCATTCTAGCGAGCTTCCCTAGATCTGGTAAGAAGAGTGTATGCATGTGTGAATGCATATGCCTGTACATGCATGCACATGTGTGTGTGGGGGTGTGTGTGTGTGTATGTGTGTGTGGGGGGGGTGTTCTCAGGGGAAGGCTATTCTTTTAAAGAATGCTTTATTTTGAATTCAGGGGTCTATGTGCAGGTTTGTTACGTGGGTATATTGCATGATGGTGAGGTTTGGGCTTCTACTGAACCCATTGCCCCAGTGGTGAGCATGGTACCCAATGGGTAGTTTTCAACACTTCCCCATTTCTCCCCCCTTCACCTTAGGAGTCTTGTGTCTGTTGTTCCTATCCTTATGCCTGTGTGTACCCTGTGTCTTGTCCCCATTTTACATGTAAGCGAGAACATCTTGTATTTGTTTGTGCTTTTGTGTTAATTTACTTGTAATAATGACCTCTATCTACATCCACATTGCTGCAAAAACATGATTTTATTATTATTTATGGCTGTGTAGTTTCTCATGTATATATTATCATATTTTCCTTTCCATCCATTGTTGATGGGCACCTAGGTTCATTTCATATTTTTGCTATACTGAAGAGTGCTGCAATAAACATACAAATGCAGGTGTATTTTCAAAGAAGTATTTAAGCTCCTTTGGGTATATACCCAGTAGTGCGATGGCTGGTTTAAATGGTAAATCTACTTTTAGCCCTTTGAGTAGCCTCCAATCTGCTCTCTACAAGGATTATTTTAACTTGCATTCCCACCAGCATGGTATTATTATCCCCTTTTCTCTGCAGCCTCAGCAACATCTGTAGTTTTTAAAAACATATTAATAATAGCCATTGTTAGAAATTGACTCACATTGTTATGACAAAAAATAATAGCCATCCTGATTGGTGGCAGATGGTATCTCATGGTTTTTTTTATTTGCATTTCTCTGATCATTAGTGATATTTACCATGTTTTCATATGTCTGTTGACTGCTCATATATCTTATTTTGAGCAGTGTCTGTTCATGTTCTTTGCTCACTCTCTAACTGGCTTATTTGTTTTCCTGTCTACTCACTTCAGTTCCTTCTAGATTCTGGATATCATCTCTTTGCATTGTTTGCTAATATTTTCTTCCATTCTGTAGGTTGTCTGTTCACTCTGTTGACAGTTTCTTTAGCTGTGCTCTGTAAGTAGAGTCCTATTTGTCAGTGATATTTTTCTGAACACTTGGTCATAAATTAATTGCCTGGGTTGATGTCCACAAGATTGTTTTCTGGTCTATCTTCAAGGATTTTTATAGTTTGAGATCTTATGTTTAAGTCTTTAATCCATCTCTAGTCAACTTTTGTGTGTAGTGAGAGGAAGGCATCCAACTTAATTCTTCTGCATACAGATAGCCAGTTTTCCCAGCATCATTTACTGAATAGTGTCTTTTCCCCAATGCTTAATGTTCCCATTTTTAAAAAAGATAAGATGGTTGTAGGCCAGTGGCTTTATTTCTGAGCTCTCTATTTTGTTCCATTGGTCTATGTGCCTATCATGGTACCAGCACCATGATGTTTTCGTTCCTGTAGGCTTGTAGTAAAATTTGAAGTCTGGTAATGTGATGGGAGGCTGTTCTTAATAGAAAATCGACTTGGAAAATGTCTTCCTCATGACCCAGTAGATAATGGTGATGATAATGATGCTTTTTAATCATTGTGAATTACATCACCTGAAATCTACCCTATTAAATGTATTTAAATGTACAGCGCACAGTATTGTCAATATATGTGCACTGTGGTATAGGAAATCTCTAGATCTTTTTCACCTCACATGACTGAAACTCTCTATCATTGCACACCAATTCCTCATTTTCTTCTCAGTTTAATCCCTGACAACTATCTTTCTGCTTTCTGATGCTTTGAGTTTCAGAATTTTAGACAACTCATATAAGTGGAACCATGCAATGTTTGTTTTCTGGGACAAAGGACATTGAAGAGCAAATGTATCTCTGAAGTCCTGTTTTTCATTGTTTTGAATAAATATACAAAGATGAAATTTCTGGATCCTATTAGTTCTATTTTTCATTTTTAAAAGATCCTCAATATTGTTTTACATACAAGCTGTACCATTTTACATTTTTGCCAAAAGACACACACGTATTCCGAGTTTTTCCTTGGCAACACTTATGATTTGGTTATTAAAAAAAAATAATGACCAACCTAACAGGTATGAGGTGATACCTCATTGTGGGTTTGATTTACATTTTCCTGATGATTAGTGATGCTGACTACCTTTCTTTATGCCCATTGACTATTTGTATGTCTTCTTTGGAGAAATGTCTATTCAAGTTCTTTGCCTATTTTAAAATAGAATGATTTAATTTTTTTGGCCTTAAGTTGCAGTAGTTATATATTTTAGATAGTAAGCCCTTATCAGGTGTACGGTTGATAAATGTTTTTGTAGGTTGCCTTTTCACTCTGTTAATTGTCTCCTTGGCTTCAAGGAAGCTTTTTAGTTAATGAAGACCCACTTGTTTACTTTTGCTTTTGTTATCTGTGCTTTTGTTATCATATCTAGAAAGTCATTGTTAAGACCAATGTCAAAAAGTTCTTTATATAGTTTCTTCTAGTAGTTTTACAGGTCCAGGCCCTATGCTTAGGCTTTTAATCCATTTCCAATTTATTTTTTGTGTATGGTATAAAAGAAGAATTTAATTGCATACTTTTGCTTGTGCATTTCCAGTTTTTAAACACCATTTGTTGAAGGGACCATTCTTTTGGCATTGTGTAGTTTTGGCACCTTCTTGAAGATCATTTCATCACGTATGTATAGGCTGATTTTTATTCTCTCTTTTCTCATCCATTGATCTCCACGTTTGGAGTTTTGTCAGTCCCATATCATAGCTTTGTAATATGTTTTGAAGTCAGAAAGTGTGAGATCTCCAGATTTGCTCTTCTTTTTCAAGGTAGGTTTGGCTTTTTGAAGTCCTTTGTAGTTCCACAAAAGTGTATGGTTGCTTCTATATTTCTGCAAAATATATGTCTGCCTTTGAGATTTTAATAGGGTTTGCATTAAACCCATATGTCACTTTGGGTAGTATAAGCATTTAAACTATATTATATTCCAATCCACAAGTATAGAATGCATTTCTGCCTATCTGTGGCTTCTTTAGTTTCTTTCATTAATATTTTGTAGTTTTCAGGGTACACTCTTTCACCTTCTGGGGTAAATTTATTCCTAGGAATTTCATTTTTTGATGCTATTGTTAATGGCATTGTTTTCTTAGTTTCCTTTTGGGATTGTTCATTGATAGTATATAGAAACACAACATATATTTGCATGTTAATGATATATTATGCTGTATTACTGAGTCTACTAAAGTCTGACAATTTTTGCTTAATAGTTTTAAAAATTTCTATACATAAATTGGGTCATCTGAGAACAGAGTTAGTTTTTCCTCTGTTTTCAAGTGGTGATAAGTTTTGATACCTTCTCTTTATATTTTCAGTATCTCCAAAGATTTTTCTTTGTTGTAACCAAAGACTTACAAAAACCATCTTATATTTATACCAGCCTATTTTGAGCTGAAAAAAAATATAAGAGACTCAGGAGCCAGCTGAACTCAGCCAAAGCACAGGGGGTGCTTGATCTAGAAATGTAGATGTGAGATTTTTCAGTTTTTGGTGTAATTTTCAGCCATAACTGTGCATAACTCCTTGGGGGTAGGGCATGCCTTTAGAAGAGGACTAATTATAGAGATTATAGAATTCATAGTCTTTTTCTTCCTGACCACATTATGCATGAATGATAGTCATTGTAGTGGCACACATAAGGTAAAAGAACCCTGCTTACCCAATATGCAAACCATCTTCACGATGTTAATGTAACATAGTAAAACATAATTATCCCTTTATTTTACAACCAGGAACACACTGGATGATTGAGATTCTCAGTCTGATCCACTCCAAGGGGGACCTGAGTTGGGTCCGAACTGTCCCAAATTTTGACAGGTCCCTGTGGATAGAGTATAAACATCAGCAGAAAGTTCTAGTAAATCAAGATGGATCACGCCTCATGACTTCACATCTCCCAAACAACTCTTCCCCAAATCCTACTTCATCTCCAAGACAAAGGTGAGTGGATGTTGCTTCCTTTGAAGAATTTTTAGGAGATGTTCTCTCGTTTGATAACATGGCAAATCTAAGGAAGTAGTTTAAATCCATGGCATGTGTTCCAGTGTTGCTGACTCCCACATTTATGGCAGCCATATTTAACTATTTCATCTTGTGAACGCAGAGGTCAGCTCTGAATTTTTCGTAGTATAGAGAAACGTGGTAGCTACTACCAATAAATTAAACGTGTCCAAGATGAAGATCGATTTAGCATTTTTTAATGAAGAGTATAGGGAACAGTCTAAGGGGCGGGAAGCTTGTATTGAGAGAGTAATGACTGAGAGTGAAGACTCCTGTTTTGTAATCCCTGCTATGCTTTAAGAAATGAGCAGTTTGGATTCAGGATATAAGAAAATGTGGAACACTGAGGAGAGTAGACAGAGAGAAGTATTTACACTACACTTTCATAAACTTCCTTTCTCTTTTAGGTCATTTATATCACGAGGAATCCAAGAGAAGTTGCTGTATCTATGTATCATATTAGAAAAGAGTTAATCCCAGAAAAACAACCTGAGACTTTTCATGATTTCTTGAACCGTTTCACCCAAGGTCAAAGTAAGCGAAGCCTCAATCTCTTATTTTAAATTTTGGAATCATAATAATCAGGGTAATTTCAAAGCCTGTAATCCACGCTGCATTGTTTTAAAGAGTAAGTCTCTGTCCATAAATATTTAAAATGTACCCAATGTGGTAATAAGAATTTAGTGGGAGGTCAGAGTTAATATGATTTCGTGTAATTAATTTTTGGTTCCCAAAATCAGTTCATATACAGAACATTTTGAATTGTTACATGATAAGCATATAGTCTTTGTTTCTATTTTTTTCAATTTGTTTGTTATCCATCATCTTATATTCCTGACTTGAATTCTTGCTTCATAATGATGTACAGATGCTTCTTTTACAGTGTGGTTAAGTCCCAATAAACTCACTGTCAGTTGGTAATATGATGAGTCAAAATGTGTTTAACACACCTAGCCTACCAAACAGTATATCTCATCCTAGCCTACTCCAAACATGCTAAGAACACTTAAATATTGCATATTTCTGGTTGGGAAAAGATAAAAAATCAGAATTTGAAGTATGGCTTCTACTGAATGTATATGGATGTTGCACTCATTGTAAAACCAAAAAATTGTAAGTCAAACCATTGTTATTTGGGAGACTTTGTAATTTCTTCATAAAATATTTCCAAATTTAGAATTAACTGAATTTCCCCCTTCTCTTTGGCAATGTTTTTCTTTTAAGAAGTTGCCAGAGCCCATTTGTTATCTTTTAGCTCCCTGGTTTTCTTTTTATTTAAGAAAAGTATGGCTTTTGTGCTGATTTGATTTCAACTATCATGGATGAGGAAAGACTTCTCTTCAGCCAGCTCTCATTAGAAAAGTTTTGTCAGAGACAGAAAAATGTATTTTGCAAAATGTGTTTGTATGACTCAGGATTTTTGTGAAAAGTGTTAACCTTTATTCATAACCAAAAGAAATGGGGGGCTCAGAATTCAACATGGATCCTTTCTTTCCCACACTACCCCATGAGCACAGTGCTTCCTACATATATGACTGGTCTGTGTATTTCTTTGCTGATTTATGATTCTTAAATTTTTTATCAGACGTTTTATGGAGGCCTTCACTACCATGAGCCAAATTTTCTCTATTGCCTACCAGGAATTTGGCTTTGTTTCTTAGGGTGTAGATTTCACCTTGGAGATATGTAATTTGTAAGTGCTTTTAAAATTTGATCTTTTGCCTTTTGAAATATCTTTAGACCTACAAAAATATGTTATTGTACAAAGAACTGTCATATACCTAGAGTCAGCAAGTGATAACGTATTTCATTAAAATAGTATAATAATCAAAATTATAAAATTAACATTTCCATATTGATACAATACTATTATCTAATCTGAAAATGATTCAACTTTTACCACTAATGTTCAGTTTCTAGTACTGGATTGAATCCAAGTCATACATTGCATATATTTCTCTAGTTCTGGAATCTAAAACATATTTTAAAAAATTACCTTGACACTTTGCAGGGTGCTATCTAGTTATTTTGAAAAATGTCCCTCAGCTTAGGTTTCCCTGATATTTCCTTTCATCTAACACTAAAATGAAAGATATGTTCCTGTGGCAGGAGTACTTCACATATGAAGTTGTGTTCTTCTCAGTAAATCATGTCAGGAGGCACCTGGTAGCTCTCTTACTCATTACAAGTGATTTTAACTCTGTTAATGTATAAACTTGATTAATGTGGTTACTGTGAGGTTTTCTCATTGTTAATATCTTCCGTTTGTCATTAACATGTGTCTTGTGGGGAGGTATTTTCAAAGTATGTCACTTTTAGGATTCATTGTTGACTCTTCTGTCAGTCAATTATGACCATGGAGTTTGCCTAATGATTCTAGTTCCATCATTACTACCACATGTATTAGTTAGAATTCTACTGCAAGAATTCTTATCACTGTAAGATTAGGGGGGTTTTACTTATTAATTTTGTACCAGAATGTATTCGTGGATTCTTATTTTCCTTTATGAGTTGAGTCTATTTTTATTCTTATGTATTTTGTTGATAAGTTTGTCACAGATTAGTTGTCCCTGGCAGTAATGTTTGAGAGTATACATTAAGCCCACCATCTTGCTCTCAGAATGTGTAGTATGTGTTGTCTTACTGATTAGTTTTGTCTTTCTGAAAGGTCAACAATTATATCTTACTGTAGTTTTTACTTGAATTTCTCTAATTATGGGTACATACCTTATCATATATTTAAGACTGGTTTTATGGAAGTTTTGTGACTTGTCTATGTCATTTCTCTATTTTTCTTTTTCTTTTAATTTTAAACATGTGGGGTACATTTCAGGGCTAGGAATACAAATGGTCATTGTACAGGTTAAGTTTGGGCCTCCCTTTGGTCCCCACTTCACCTGGTTTGAGATCAGGTACCGTTATCGATGAAGTTTGTCCCCTCTCCTCCCCCGGCAGTTTCCCACTACTGCTCTGTTTTCTTTTCTTTTCTTTTTTTGGTCCATTTATCTAAGTACAAGCAAAGACCCTCTCAAACATAATTTATTTATAAAAAATGTTACTGCTTGATTTTTCTATTGAGATTTTTCCCTATTCATCTAAGATTTTGAAAAATATTAGCAATATTAATCCTGTGTCTGTGATATCTGTTCAACATATTTCTCCAAGTTTGTCAGTTGATTTTTACTTTTTTTAGTCATGCAACATATTAAAATGCATACTAGTGTTTTAGACTTTCATTCATCACTTCAGGAGTTTGAACCATCACTAGGAAGATTTTTTTTCTCTAATGTGACTAGCAGGAATTTACTTATGTATTTTTATATGTGTGATTACATTTTGCACATTTACATTGCTGGTCCATTATTCTTGTAAATGGTATGAAAAATGCAATTTTTCCCCAAAAGATAAAAGGTTGTCCCATCCCCATTTATTAATGATAATGTACCACTCGCCATCACACTAATCAATGTCATATAGAAGAATGGATGTTAATGTCCCTAGTGTAAATTACTTAAAAACTGATGGAGTGGGAGGAATTTAAGAATATCTAAGTAAATATAGTTCTAAAAAAATCTAAGTGGTAAGGATGAGCACAATTGCTTCTCAATAGATAGAAAAATGCATTTTAGATTTGATGATTTACTTAATCACTTTGTGATAAGCTCCTAGAGGGAATGACTTGGCATCATCTCCTTATATATTCCGTGACACAAATATGATATTCCACTCAGAAATAGCAATCAATATTCATGGATATTAGTTTGAGAGGAGTCACTAAACATTGTCTTTCCCCCCCTATCATTGTAGTTGTTTATGGATCTTGTTTTGACCATACTCTTGGATGGATAAAGAAGAGAGACATGGAGTCCTTCCTACTAGTGTTCTGTAAGGAGCTGCAGAGGGTAATTCCCTTTTTCTGTCCCTCCTAGAGTTAGTCATAGTTTCCTCTCTTTTCGTAGCTCTTTTTTCTGTTCCTCTAGGCAGAGACATTCATGAGAGGCAGTGTTGTGTAGTGATTAAGACCTCAACTTCCAGAGCCAGGCATCCTGCCTTTAACTGGGCAACCTCAGCAAGTGTTAACCACTTTGTGCCTCAGTGTTCCCATTCCTAAACCTGAATTCCAATAGTGACTTACTGAACTGTTAGAACAGAATGAGAAGGATCTAGAATAGTGCCTGGCATGGTGTGAGTGTTAGCTACGCCACTATGACAGATATGTTTCTTCCATGAGTATCTCCAAACCTAAGATAAGATAATCTTACAAAATCAGGTCAGAATGGCAGCCTGGTACCTCTTCTCCTAGTCTCTCTGGTTTATGCACATTCTCCAAGAAGCATGGTATATGCTTATTACATGTAAAATATTATTTACATATAATGCTTCCATCTACTGAAATAACTTGTACTTCTCATCAACAAGTCCTTCAAAAGCACCTGTATTCATCTTTAACTTGGGAACCACATACAATGGCATGGACTATGGAACTGCCCACCTCAGCACGAACCATTTCACATAAACCTAGAGGCATTTTTCCAGGTGGAAGCCCTCATGTTAGAGATTCTAAAAGAGCATTGTTGTAGAGGAAAAGTGGAAGACAGGAATCTAACCATCATAGACTGTGGTGTTAGATACAACCATTCTGGTGCCAATAGTAATAGTCAATTTTCACTGAACCCTTTCTCTATTCCAAAATTATTTCTGCTAACCCATATAATCCAGTGGTCGCTGAAATTTCAACTCCTCTTTTACAATGTAGAGTTGTTCAAAAAAGTGGTTGCCCACATAGGAACCTCAGTTCATAGCAACCTTGTCTCTGGATGGGGTATGTGGCTTGCCTTTCCCAGTGGAATTTTCCAATGAAAAGCTGGTGTCATTTCAGGGCAGAATTAATGCAGGAAGGGTGCTTCTTTTCTGTGACATCTTCTCCTGTCCACTAATGAAACAGAAAGAGGTGTAGACACATGATGAAGGATAGAGCCACAAAATGGCTGGAGGTCAGAGTCATGAATAATCCTATAAAAATGGACGTGACAAGCTGAATCTACGTTAGACATTATGTGAGCAAGAAAATAATGTAGCGTGAAATGTTATTAGTTCAAAAAAGCTAGGGTGAACCCATTGCCTTGTACTTAGGGCTATAGAAGCACCTGGTTTCGGCCACAGATTGGCAACCCCTTTGGGTCCCCTCCCACCATGGGAGTTTCTCTGTCCTCTCAATAAATCCTGCTTACTCAAAAAAACTTTTTTTTTTACTATACACACTTCCATTATCTTTCCTAGTACAGTGTTCATAACCACCTTATGTGGTAGGCACCTTCGTTATCTCTATTTTACAGATCTGAAAACTGAGGCATTTAGGGTGTTAGAAATTGCAGAGGGTCGTAGAGATGTTAAGTCCTCTACCTTGATGAGAAATGAAGTGTCTGCTCCACACTCAATGCTTGTAACCATTCTCTGCTACCAATCTTTTCTTTCTGTAGGACCCCAGGGGAAGTATGGAGAAGATTTCTTAGTTTCTTGGCAAAAAGTTGAAGCCAGAAGACATTGATTCAGTCCTCCAAAACTGTTCTTTCTCAGCCATGAAAGAGAACAAAATGTGCAACTATTTAGGGATAGACCATTCTAAAAATGAGACCATTGGAGCAACAGTGGTGAGAAAGGGTAAGAGGAGGAGACTTGGAGGGGCAAGGTTGTATCATAGATATGGATTTTTTTCAACATTGTTGTAAAGCACAAGACATGGAAACAGATGTGCTTGAATTTTGGCTACCTGAAATTTTACTTTTGAGGAGACTGATTATTTCCAGGATAAAGATGATAATGGGCCTGAAAGCAACACAGGAAGAAAGGATGACAAGCTCCATCACCCATGTCCCCTTCCTCTGACAGTGATGGCTTCTGTCAAGACACTAGAGAATCCACAGCACCAGAACCCTCAGCAGATCTTTGTGAGATGCTCTGGGAGGTCCTTACTATGCTAACTTTTCATTTGGAAGTCATCATAGATTGCCAGGAAGTCGCCAAGTAGTACAGAGAGGTCTTACATGTCCATCTCATCTTCCCCCAGTGGTAGCATCTTCACAAGTGCAATATAATATAAAAACCAGGAAATTAACTTCACGAAAATCCACAGAACTTAAAGATGTAACTAGTTTTAACTAGTTTACATGCACTTGTTTGTGTATTTGTATTTGTCTCTGACCTTTTACCACGCATAAGATTCCTGCAAGTGCCATCATCAAGGTGCAGCTCTATTCCATTACAGCAAAGATTCCTCATGCTACCTCTTGATAGTCATACCCACGTCTCTCCCAGGCCCATTCATAATCCCTGGTGGTCACTAATCTGTTCAACATGCTTATGATTTTGTCATTTTCAGAATGCTATATAAATGGAATCATACAGCACATCACTTGTGGATACTTTATGTTCACTCAGTTTAGTACCTAGGAGACACATCCAAGCTGTTGCATGCATCAGTTGTTCTTCCTTTGTATTGCTGAGTCATATTTCATGGTGTGAATGTGTCACACTTTGTTTAGTTGTTCATCTTTTGAAAGACATTTGGATTATTTACATTTTTTCCATTACAAATGAAGCTGCTGTTAATGGTTGTATACAAGGTTTGGTTCAGACATGTGGTTTGATTTATCTGGGATAAATAACCAGAGTGCAATTCTCATGTCATATCATAGGTATATATTTAGTTCTAAAAGAAATTGTCACCCTGTTTCTGGAGTGGCTGAACCTTTTATATTTGCACCACAAAGTATGATGGATGGTCTTTGTAGATATCATTCATGAACCAAAAATATTAGGGATCTTATGTCATCAACTTGAACTTCAGATATTTGGTTATGCAAAACACGACCACTTTCCCCATAATTACACCTAACCTTATTTTAGCCTTCTCTTACTTTTGGTGGCTTGTTTCAATCTGTCCATAGTTTACATTAGATGTGGCAGCCATTCCTATGTTTCCTCCCTTGTCTACACCAACCGCATTTTGCCTGTGTAGGCCATGTTCTGGCTATCTCTGTACCGAAGGTTTCCTCCATCTCTTCCTAGCAAGTTATTTCTTTTGTCCTAGACTATGTTAAATACAGTGAACTAATAACTGCATCTCAGATGTTCTGGGATCAAATTCAGAAAATAGAAAATGTTTTGTGGGATTAAAGTGATAACCCATGCAAATTATGATAACTTATATCCATTGTGTTGCCCACATGGCAGAAACAGGGATAAAAACTTACCATCCATACAGACTACTTGATAACAAAAATGACACTCTATTGATACATGAAATAAATGGATGGATCTCAAGGATATTGTGCTTTGAAAAAACTTAACACCTGATGGTCACATGCTATGGAATTCCATTTATGTAACCTTCTCAAAATGACAGTTTTATAGAGATGAAGAACAAATCAGTGATTGCTAGAGATTAAGGCTGTTGGGGCTGGTAGAGTGGGTAAAACTGGAAAGTGGTAGCCTGAGGAAGATCTTTTTTCTGATGAGGTATTGTATTTTGATTTCAATGGGTTACACAAATAGGCTCAAGGGGTAACGTGGCATGGAACACACCCATTTTACCAATGTCAATTTTCTGACCATGATATCATACTACAGTTACATAAAATGTAATCTAGGGGAAAAAAAACTGGGTCACAGGTACATGACACGTCTCTGTCCTAATTTTGTAATTCTCTGTGAGTCTGTATCTCAAGATTTTAAAATGTACAAACCCTTATTATGCGTTATAGTAAAAATCCACTGCAACTCTCTTCAATGGTTACTGTTATTTCTTTTTTTTTTGAATAAAGAAATTGAGGCTCAAAAAGATAAAATAACCCTCTCAGTTTCTCCAAGCTGGTAAGAGGCAGAACCAGGATTTCAAACCTCATCTCTCTGACACTCAGAATGTCTCAAAATTGTTCCCCAACACCCTTTTGCCATTTATGCTCAGTGAACTTTGGTAGGGTGTAGGGGGCACAAAAACTGTAGAATGTCTCATGTTACTCTTCAGAAAAAATGCTGAATGGACTGAGGAGGACTTTGAGAGACACTAGTGACAGTCTTGGTTGCATGTCTGGGACTTTTCCTCTTTGTTCTAATACTTTTCCTCCCACATCTGTTTGGCAGGAGTTTCTGGGGAATGGAAAAGCTACTTCACTATGGCCCAGAGTGAAGCCTTTGACAAGATCTCTCAGGAGAAGATGTCAAGTTTGGATCTAGGACTCTTCTCCTGGTCCTGAGACTAGAACTCTTTTAAGGTTTCTGAGTGTTTTCTCCCCCCCTGGGTGTTATCTCCTTTGTTTCTATCTACACTACTGCCTGGTGGTTCACATCACAAAACAAAGAGCAAAAGCTCATCTTCATTCAAGAGTAGAAACTACCTGATATAGAGTCCAAGACAGCCCAATCTATACCTTATCAATTGTAAGCAATGTATACATAATCAATAAAGAAAAGTATCATTTGGCATGTCTGTTTCTTTCTAACGACGACTACAACAATAATATATTCCGTGAGGATTGAAAGATTAAATGCAAGAGAGTTATGTGCTCACCTGAGCTTGAAATATACAGAGTTAGGAAGGTGGTGATTAAACTATCCCAATTATGTGTAAAGCTGATATTAACAAACATGGGTGAATCTGTTTTGACCTGTTTTTGACCAGCACTTGATCTGTTCCATGGAATGTCCCTATTCTATACATAAGATGTAATGAAGCAGATACTTGCCCACAGAGTAAAAGAGATTCTGGTCCCAAATCATTTTTCAAATAAACAAAGTAATGATGAAATTATTTATTGAGAATCTAGGTGTATAGACATTTTAACTATCTATTCCAACCTATGAGGATGGGATATCTATCCATTTATTTGAGTCTTTTTCCAATTCTCTCATCATTGTCTTATAGTTTTCAGTGTATAGATCTTCAACCTCGGTGGCTAAATTGAGTCCTTAAAACTGCATTATTTTGTACTGGGTGCAGTGGTTATATATGTAATACCAAGATGTTGAGGTGGAAGAATCTCTTGAGGACAGGATTTCAAAACAAGCTGGTGCAACATAGTGAGATCAAGTCTCTCCTAAAAATAAAAATAAAAACTAGTTGGGTATGGTGGTGCCTGCTTGTAATCCTAGTTACTTGGTAGGCTGAGGCAAAAGGATCACTGAAGCTCAGGAGTTTGAGGTTAGAGTGAGCTATGATTCCACCACTGCTCTCCAGCGTGAATGACCAAGCAAGTCCCTGACTCTTAACAAAAAAGAATTTTTTTGATGCTATTGTAAGTGAAAATGTATTCTTAATTTCCTTTTCAGAAAGTTTGCGATTAGTATATATCAATGCAAATTATTTTGTATCTTGATTAAAATGTCCATACTACCCAAATTGATGCAAACATTCAATGCAATCGCTATCAACATTCCAAGGCATTTTGCACAGAAATAGAAAAACAATCCTAAAATTCTTATGCAACCACAAAGACCCTGAATAGTTAAAGCAATCTTGAGAAAGAACAAATCTGGAGGCAACACACTACCTGATATCAAACTACTTTATAAAGAGATAATAATGAACACACTATGGCACTGACTTAAAAACAGACACAATAAACCAGTGGAACAGAAGAAAGAATGCAGAAATAAATTCATGCTTGCATCAGCAACTAAACTTTGACAAGGGCACCAAAAACACACGATGAGGAAGTAGTCTGTTCAATAAATAGTGTTGGGAAACTAGATAATCTGCATTTCTTTGATGGTGAGTGATGCTGAGCATGTTTTCATGCCTGTTGGCCTCTTGTGTGTCTCCTTTTGAGAAGTGTCTATTCATGTCTGGAAAAGTATACATTTTTTTTGCAACGTACAAAAAGTGACTTGAAGGTCTTTATTGAATGACTGCCAGGAAAATAATTACAGACAAGAGATAAAAAGATGGGAAGTGTAATTGACATCATTTTCCCCCTCTTTATCTTATTACTGAGATGTGGGGTACAAGTCAGGATTAGGTACATGAGTAGTCTACATGTAGGTGACGTTTGAGCCCCCAACTGGCCCTCATTTCCCCTCGTTGAGAAGCAGGCACCATTTGTGATGACCCTCCCCTCCTACTTCAGAGGGCTCTCAGGAGAAGCAAATCAGATCTTGCGTGAAACACCCTTGGCAGCAAAGACTCTGACATCATTAGCATTTGATTAGTGTTAAGGAGGGTGGTGGCGATGATGGCAGCTGATGGTGGGTAACGGTGATTAGAGGGACCAAGGGGCAGAGTTCACACAGGATTCAATGATGAGAGTAATACGGGGTGATAGCAGGCAGTTGCAGGGATCTTACGTTCTGCTCCTAAGCCCGCCATTCAGCATATGCGTCTATTTCCTTATGTACAAATGCTCCTTTTTCAGTGCTGCTATGGACATTGAGACTATGTACAAAGTAGCTTTCCTCAGGAAGCTTACATTATAGGGGAAGTCAGACACTCAAGTGTAGGCAGGTGGTTCCAGTTACCAGTCTCCAAATTAGGTTTCATTTATGGCAGGAGAAGATTGTTGGCAGAAGCCCTGTGGTCATATTAAGTTATATCAGGAGATGATGTTAATAGCATCATGGGAATACCCAGAAGTCAGCAGCTCCCAGCAATGCCCGAAGGAAGATCGTGCACACCTGAGGAGTTAAAAGCAAGCCCAAACAGTTTCCTATCATCCTCTGAATCTGGCCATCAAGAACCATGACAGCCAATGGGAAGGGAGGGTTTCTGTGGCCAATCAAAGAGCTGACACGGCCTTTTACGCTCAGTTTCCACAGCTGTTCTTTGATGGGAAGTCCCTGACGGAGGACTCGGTGCCAGATTGGGTGAGTCTTCTCCTTGACTTTTATTTTCTCAACTTCTCAGTGCTTTATTAAAGGTGTGGGGTGCATAAAGATCAAGAAACAAGAGTGCCAGAAAAGTTTGGAAAACTACCTATCAGGCACCATGCTCCCCATTTGGGCGACGGGCTCAACTGAAGCCCAAACCTCATTGTCCTGAAATATACCCATGCAACAAGCCTGCACATGGACCCCCCTCAATCTAAAATTTAAAAAAGAGTTGTTAAATGCCAATGTCCCCATCACACTGTGAGTGTGTTGTTTATAGGTACTGTGTCTTATTAATTTTATACTCCTAAAAAAAAAACATGATCAAGTCTTGCCCTTTTGTTTTGGCAAGGATGTATCACAGTGAAAAGCATTTAATTTGCAGAGAGACTGTGCGCCCAGCACTTCCACTCTTTAAACCTCGGTGTCTCCCAACCATAAATCAGGCGAGAGAATGGGATGCTTCCCGGAGGAATTGGGACTCCTTATTTATTTTTTTCTGCCTAAATTGAATTGGGCATTGGAAAGCTTGGAGACATGGAAGTTGAGGGTCTGCTTTTCAGACTTGGCAGGTCTGTCGGTTCTGACTGTGAGATTCATGTAACCTGGAGAGAAAAACAAAAAACCCAAATCTTTGGCAGTGAGACATGTCAAAGGAAGAAGGCGGCACATGGAGAGAATTAAATTTGAAGCCTGTTGCTATGGTGACTTGGCTGATGGGCTCTGGAGTAACCTTTTATCACCCAGGGGTCCCAGGCTGTCCTAATATTCTGCTAAATTATCTGTTAATCATTTTTGTCAGCAATGTTTGTTTTGTATGCCCACAAAGTGGGGATGAGCCAGGCGGCACCGTCTGCTTGGACAGCTACGGCATGAGATGACTGTGGGTGGTGGAGCTACAGTCTGCCTGACTAAAGTCTGAGGGGCATCAGGGAGCAGCCACGGGGAAATCTGCCCCATGTGTGGCCCCTGGAGCATGAGGGATGGTCTGATTAGACAGCCTGACTGCTGCGGGAGACTCAGTGTCTACAGATGAAGGTTCAGAGAAGAGATTTAGGGCACTTTTTTTTTTAATGTGGTAAAATATACATGACATGGAATTGCCATTTTTCTTTTTATCTTATTTTAGAGTTTTGGGGTACATGTAAAGATTGCTATAAATGTAAATTGCGTGTAGGTGAGGTGTGGACTTCAGTGTACCCTCTCTCCCTGATAGTGGACGTGGTATCCAGTGTTGCCACGTGCCCCCTCTCCCACTCCCTTCCCTCCCTCCCCTTGCAGTGTCCAGTGTCTGGTGTTCTCAGGCTTGTGCTCCTGTGACCAGTGATCAGGGCCCACTTATGCGTGAGAACATGCGTTATTCAGTTCTTTGTTTCTGCGATGGTTCACTTAGTATGATGGTCTCCAGCTGCATCTATGTTACCCTGAAGGCCATGATTGTGTTTTTCTTTATGGCTGTGTAGTAGTCCGTCGTGTATATGTACTGCATTTTCTTATCTAGTCCACTTTTGATGGGTATCTGGGTTGGTTCCTGCATTACTTCACTTGGGATAATGGTCTCCAGTACCATTCAAGTTGCTGCCAAACACATTACTTTGTTCTTTTTTGATGGCTGAACGGTACTCCATGGTATATATGTGCATCACATTTTCATCATCTGCTGCTCAGTGGATGGACACTTAAAGCCTGGACTTCTTCACCACTCTACGATGCACTCATGTAACCAAAAACCACTTGTACTCTTAGAGCTATTGAAATTTCTTTTTATTGAGAGTGAGCAATGCACACTCACGTTTTTCCAACTTTTTCCCACTATTTAAAATTTTTTTTATTTTGGTAGCTTCAGGGGTACAAGTGGTTTTTCGTTACATGGAGGTATTGTAGAGTGGTGAAGTCTGGGCTTTAAGTGAACGTGTCACCCCCACTAGTGCACATTATCTTATCTATTCTAAGACTACAATTTAGGGGCATTCGATTCACTTACATTGTTGTGCAGTCATCACCACCATCCATCTCCAGAGTGTGTTCATCCTACCAAACCGAAAAGCTGTTCCTATTAAACAACAATTTCCACTCACTGCTCCCTGGCCTCTCTGTTCTCTGCTCTACCTCTGTCTCCATATAATGGTCCAAATAATCTCATATAACAGATTGTACCATAATATAATATCACACCATGATTAACTGTTCCCTTATTTATGAATATTTAGGTTTCTGCCTTTCAAAACTATTTAAAATGGCAGTGATCATTTGTGTACATGAAACTCTGGGTATGTGTGCAAATGCTAATTTGGAATGGGTGCCAGGAAGTACAATTGTAAGGTGAAAGGAGCTATTCATTTAATACTTAATAGAGGTTGCCAGATTTCCGCCCAAAGCATCATGCAATTATATTTCTACTCACAACATTTAATACCTGTTTACCCTTATATTGCAATGAAAATTGCATATTTACTAAAATCTGACTGGAAAAAACGAGCTAAGATATTTTTCATACATTTAATGGTCATTTAAGCTTATTTTGGGAAGTTTGTTCATTTTTAAGTAAGTAAAATTAGTTTCTTTGTCTTTGCCTGAGTTATATTAAATAATAATATACTTAAAAATTAACCATGAATTTCTATGCTTTTGCCTTTATTTCCTAATTTTATTTTATTGTCACTGTTGAATGCAACCATGATTTCTGATTTAAAATCCTTGTTTCCCTTTTAGTTTTTGTGCCCAACATGAGGTCAAATTCAATAAATTATTTAAGTTATTTTTTTGAAGTTTGAATGGTGTGTAACTACTTGATTTGGAATCAAAGCACCTTCTCTTTACAAAATATATATGTATATTTCATATCCACACACCACAAACTCTTTCCTGTGCATCACCCAAATGGTATATTATTTTTTCAAAAGATTTTTTTTGAGTCAGGGTCTTACACTCTCACCTAGACTGGAGGGCATGATCATGGCTCACCACAGCCTTGAACTCCTGGGCTTAAGTGATCCTCTCTCCCTAGCTTCCTGAGTAGCTGGGACTATAGGCACACATCACCATGCCTGGCTAATTTTTTCGATTTCTTTTTTTTGTAGAGACGAGGTATGGCTATGTTGCCTGGGCTGGTCTGGAACCTTTTGACTCAAGTGATCCTTCTGCCTCAGCCTTCCAAGGTGCTGAAATTACAGGCATGAATTACAGGCTATATAAATTATTTCAGTTTTCTATTGGTTTTGCCCATACAGTTCACTCCTGTTCCGCTTGATATTGGGCAATCCTCATGAACACATCAGCTCTTTAATGAGAGTTCTGGAAGTTTTCTCTCTAGTTCACAATCATCAAAGTTATAAACTTGCATTCAAAAGTCCTTTTCATGAACTACTCTCAAGAAGCGAGTTTTAACTATAGCTGATAATTTTTTTTAGAAGAATCAAAGTAAATGATGTAAATGACAAAAGTCTTAGGAAAGCCATGATTAAAGACATAATTGACAAGGAAATTCAGGAATTCTGTGGCATACAACAATTTCACATGATAATAGTGATCACTAATAACATACTGAGACACATCTGAATTTTGGGACTTATACAATTTAAAAACAAATATTGATAACACATATAAATATATCCCAAATGATGTTAAACATCATTTCATATCTGACAGTGCTTCCTGTATGATTTTAACATATCAAATAAACCTCATACATTTTTTTGGATGTGAGGGGACTTCATATATTTTTAAAAAGCTAGTTTGAGGCTAAAAAGACTGAATTCAGAACTTGTAATTTTGCTTTTGAAAGGTTTGTCAAGTATGAAAGGTTTATAACACTTGATATCACAAAATAGGATTGCAAGTCACTATAAAATCATTATTTAGCCAAAATGATAATTAAAAGATTTCAAAATAAGCAAAAGCCTCTATTCTCTGATAGAGAGGAGACTCAGTCTCCCAGACAATAAGACCTAGTGAAAACAACATGAGGTTAAATCTGTCTCTCTTTCTCTTCTCCTTTTCCCCGAGGTTTGCTCAATAGAGAAAAAGTCCTTTATTATCTCTTATTAATATTACATGAAAATTTTGTTCAGAAGAGAAAACCAAATTTTACCTTTGTATAATGTATTCTTAATATTAAAGCCAATTTTAATAAATCTTACAAGCAAACCTATCTAATCAGTTTGGCTATAGGGTAAGATTTTTATAACCTTTTAAAAACCGTTCATAATTTTTAATTAAATAACAGATTAATGCTCCAAGAAAACCCTATAATTCTGACACAGGGGCCTGGATACTGGCCTTACATCAAGGTGTTTTGAGTTTAATGTAGACAGTCTCTGAAATAATTTTATCCCTCAAATTGACCCTTTCAATCTCACATGCCCAGCTCGTCTGTGATAGTCCCTGGGCCTGGAGGGATCGAATGACTTTACTTTCTTGCCCTGTGTCTCATGAAGGCAGTTCCTTTTGATTGTAGCCTTCTCTTGGGTCTGAAGATGAGGCCCCGGCTGGTGTGATTTAGCAGGAATCACTGCCTTTTTCAGACCCAGGAGCCAAAGCCCTGCAACCTAACAGCACAAGAATGAGTTAATAGCACATTTGTCAAAGGCTCAGAACATCAAAACAATCACAGGTCATTGTAAAAATAGCAGTTATTCATTAAACCAAAGTGATCATCAAAAAACTTTAAAAGCAACACAGAAAGTTACATGGATGAAAAACCTAAATTCTTTTAAATCTTGGTTTTTCTTAAGCCAGCAAAAACCTAATGATGACAGCACAGGCATTGTCTTTTCTTTCTTTCTTTCTTTCTTTTTTATTATAAAGATGTGGGGTAAAATCCAGGGTTAAGTATACAAATGTTGATTATGCAGGTACCCTTGTTGATGAGGTGTGCCCCTCCCTCCCCTAACAGTTTCCTTCAATTGCCAACCCCACCCCTCCCCGCAACAGGTTCCCACTACTGCCAATCCCTCTCTTATAGTATTATGACAATTGTTCAAGGTCTGCTTATGAGTGAGAACATATGATACTCTGTGATAGATCACTGAGTATGATTGACTCTAAATCCATCCAAGTTACTGCGAAGTCCATATGTTTGTCCTTCTTTATGGCTGCATAATATTCCATCATGTATATGTACCACATTTTTTTAATCCAGTCCAGCTTCGATGGGTAGCATGGTTGGCTCCATGTTTTTACAATTGTGAATAGAACTGCAAGAAACATACATGTGCAGGTATCTTTTTTGTAGAATAATTTGAGTTCCTCCAGGTATATTCCCAATAGGGGAATTGCTGGGTCCTATGGAAGGTCAATTTCTAGTTCTTTCAGAAGTCTATCTGGCAGGTTTCTAATGATAAGGAAGTAAATACTCTGCTTCTGTCCTTACGATTGCTAGTCTTCAAATATTACCTTTTTAAAACATATCCTTTTTCTTATATACTTTAATAAGAAGTCATAGCCCCTCTAAACAAAACAAAAAATCTACACATGCTTTGATATCCTCTCCCATCTCTTTGTTTCTGTCTCCTAGAATGAGATCACCTGCAATTTTAATGTCAGTTTATTTTTTGCATTAGCAAAATTGGATTAAGGTATATTAAGTATAAGCAGATTTGCAGAGGAAAGAAATGCTCATATGATGCTGGTGGGAATGTAAATTAGCATATCTGCAAGGGAAAAATTGTTGGGCTTTATGTAGTAAATGTGGTGATCTGTCTATGTTATGACATATAATTATACATCCAGAGAAATGTGTGCTTATATGTACCAGCCTACACATAAAAGCTCATTCATGTAAGCATCATTTATGTTAGACAAAAACAAGAGAAACAGGCTGGGCACAGTGGCTCATATCTCTAATCCCAGCACTTTGGGAGGCCAAAGTGGGAGAATTACTTGAGCTCAGGAGTTCAAGACCAGACTGGGCAACATAGCAAGACCCTGTCTCTACAGAAAAATTAAAAAATTATCTGGGGATGGTGGCATGCACCAGTAGTACCATTGACTCGGGAGGCTGAGGTAGAAGGATTGCCTGAGCCCAGGAGGTCGAGGCTGCGGTGAGCCATGATTGTGTCACTGCAATGCAACCTGGGCGACAGAGTGAGACCCTGACTCAAAACACCACCACCACCGACAACAAGAAAAAATACAAGAGAAGCTTATGTGCCAGTCAACTGTAGCGTTAATAAACTGGGGAATAATAACAGTTGGAATACTATATGCCAACATAAATGAACCACTTATAACTACATGAAACATGAAATAATATTAGAAATCAAGTACCAAAGACCAGATACAAAAGACTTTATCATTTAATTTTCTAAGTATCACTGTATGGTATCAAGTTACATTGTTTAGAATGCAATCTAAGTTGTAAGGTTACATAGTAAAATTCACAAAGTGAGTATGGGGTAGTGGCAATCTCTTAAGGGGAGGGTGTTGCCATGGGGTGAGGGGAACATGGATTGGGATTTCTTTCTTGGTCTGGTTGTGGTCACATTGGATTAGCTTTCAGTTCAATAAATGATGCACTGATTTTATGTGCTTTTTGATTTATAATGTCTTAAAACTACAAATCGAATGAAAGTTAGTTGTTTTTGTTCCTCTGTTCCCCACTATGTATTGTTTTTTTCATGAGAACTTTTTTGGGATACATTGTATTTCTGCAATTTATGGTGTTGTAGAATGTGTAGTGATCAAGACAGGGTACTTAGGGTATCCATCACCCCAGTATTTATAATTTTTACGTGTTGGAAACATCTCAAGTTCTCTCTTCTAGCCATTTCGAAAACTGTCTACATTGTTATTAACTATAGTCACCCTATTCTGCTCTTAAACACTAGAACTTAGTTCTTTCATCTCACTGTATTTTGTACCCATTAAAGAACTTCTCTTTTCCCCCATCCATACACTCTTCCCAGTCTTCCCACTCTTCCCAATTATTCTCCACGTGAACAAATTTCATTAATTTTTTTTGTTTGAGTATATCCTCCAGTGACTCAGGAAGGATTTATGGATGGTAAACAGTGAATGTTTTCATGTCTGAAGTGGTTTATTATTCCCTTGTGCTTGAGTGAAAGATACCACTTGGAATGGAAGCAGAGGTCAATACTTATTTACTGTAAATTCTTTGCAGAGTTTTTCTTTTTTTTAAAGATGTGGGGTACAATTAAGCGTTAGGTGTACAAATGTTCATTATGCAGGCACCCTTGTTGATGAGGTGTGGACACCCCCCTCCCCTGACAGTTTCTCACTACTGCCAATCCCTTTCTCATAGTATTATGATAAGGTCTGCTTAGGAGTGGGAACATATGGTACTCTGTTCTTTGTTTCTGTGATAGGTCACTGAATATGATCGACTCTAAATCCATCTAAGTTGCTGCAAAGTCTATATATTTGTCCTTTATGGCTGCATAATATTCCATTGTGTATATGTACCACATTTTTTTTGTCCAGTCCAGCTTGTATGGGCAGCACGGTTTGTTGCATGTTTTTGCTGTTGTGAATAGAGTGCAGAGTTTTTCTTTGCACTGCCAACTTGTATTCAGTGTTGTCTGTAAGGATTCTTACAAACTGATGCTCATTCTCTTGTAGACAAAAAAATTACATTAGTTCACTATTTGGTAATGTGTGCTGTGGCAGTTATTAAATTAAACAACACCCCTTTTGTTAGCATACACACTGGATTTTAGTATAAAAAACATGTAATATATTGTTTACAAAAATATATTGCTTACATGTTGAATTGATATTTTTGATATACTGGGTTAAATAATATACTATTAAAATATATTTCCCATGTATTGATACATATATTATATATATTTTATAAACACACAAAATATTTTATATATACATATACAAAATATAATATATAAAATGCGTAACAAAATATATAAAATATTCCCACTTAAAAATGTGACTACCCTCAGATTTATAAAATACAAACATGGCTTCCATTATGTTGTAATTTTGGACAGTGCTCAGGTAGACTCTAGACTTTTCTTTTTTTTATTTTTTATTTATTTATTTATTTATTCAATATTTTTTATTATGATATTGTGGGGTACAGTTAAGGGTTAGGTGTACAAATATGCCTTGTTCAGGCACCCTGGTTGATAGGTAGTGTCTCCCCATCCCCAGACAGATATTTACTACCATTAATCCCATCACCCTCCCCCTCCCCCCCATAGTTTCCCCCCACTGTCAGTCATTTTCTTGTTGTAATACGTTGGATGATCAAGTTCTACTATATGAGTGAGAACATGTGATACTCAGACTTTTGTTTCTGTGAGAGGTCACTCAGTATTATAGACTCTAGTTCCATCCAGGTTGCTGCAAAGTTCACGATTTTGCCCTTTTTTATGGCTGCGTAGTATTCCATTGTGTATATGTACCACATTTTTTAAATCCAGTCCTCTTTTGATGGACAGCATGGTTACTTCCAGGTTCTTGCTATTGTGAACAATGCTGCGATAAACATACGTGTGCAGATATCTTTTTTATAGAGTGATTTGAGTTCTTCAGGGTATATTCCCAGTAGGGGAATCGCGGGGTCATATGGGAGGTTGGTATTTAGATCTTTTAGGAATTGCCACACTGCTTTCCACAGAGGTTTACACTCCCACCAACAGTGTAGAAGTGTTCCCTTTTTGCCACACCCTCTCCAGCAACTGTTATTTTTTGAGTTACTGATAATTGCCATTCTGACTGGAGTTAGGGAGTGGTTTTGATTTGCATCTCCCTGATGATTAGTGAGGTTGAACATTTCTTCATGTGTCTGTTGGCTGCTCGGATGTCTTCCTTTGAGAAGTGTCTGTTCATATCTTTTACCCATTTTAAAATGGGGTTGTTTGTTTTTTTCTTTTCCACACGCTTGAGTTCCTTGTAGATCCAATATGTTAGGCCTTTGTCAGACCTAGAGTTGGCAAAAACTTTTACCCAATATGTAGGCTATTTCCCTGCTCTCTTGATGGTGTCTTTGACTTTGCAGAAACTTGTTAGTTTAATGAGGTCCCACTTGTCTATCTTATCTCTTATGGCCTATGGGTTTTGGGTTTTGTTCAGGAATGGGATGTCAGTTCCAATTTCCATGAGGGTATGTCCTTCATTTTCTAAGGTTCTTATGGTTTGAGGTTTTACATTTAGGTCTCTGATCCATTTGGAGTTAATTTTTGTGTATGGGGATAGATAGGGGTCCTGCTTCAATCTTCTGCATGT
>CAUYQG010011887.1:0-48240 GCA_963574415.1 Tarsius wallacei
AAAGCCAGCTGGCCCTGGAGCTCCTTCTAAGGGCATCATCCCCCTTGCCATCCGTAATGAAACAAATATTCATTGAGCACCCGCTATGTACCAGACAATTTTAGACTTTGGAGACCCAAGACAAGTAAGGACACAAGGACCTTGTTCTCAGGGACCAGTCATTCTAGTGGGTATGTTATAAACTGAAAAGAGGCCATTCTGGTTGTATTAGAAATGTCATTTAGAAAAAATCTTAAAAACTTGTTTTCTTTTGTAGCTGAGTTGGGCTAAAGGTAAAAACCTCTTGGATTCAGAAGTGTGCATTTTTCCTATCCACTGCCCCCCTTCTCTCCTAGCATGGCATTGCCCCACTGGCCAATCTCATCTAGTAAGTCATTGCTGGTGCTGAAGATGAAGCAGCCGGTCAAACCAGACCACCTAATGATTAGGAGAGTGAACCAATGCTGACAGGAATGTGTCTTATAGCTTGGAGTGGGCATTGCCTACCTCCCCTTTATCTCAATACAAGGACATCAGACGGTTACAGGTCAGGGCTGTGAGAATAAAAGATTGTTACAATTTTGTGTTCCCTTCTGTTCAAATATTAGAATCGTCTGCCCCTTCCTCTAAAAAAAAAAAAACGCGTAAAAAAAATACTATAAATTCCAAAATGCTATCTAAAAAGTCAACATGACCAGGAGACTTTGCGTCATGTCAGTGGTCATGTATCAAAAATTGTTCATGTAAACCTCGAGTCAAATTCGGGGCAGGTGAAGGCCTATGAATTTTGGGTCTAACTACTGGAATGAATCTGTGTTGCTTTGAGCAGGTTTTTAGGCAATGATGCTGACCCATCTCCCTATAACCTGGTTATAAAAATTAAACACTCCCTTTTCTCGCAGTCTCTGCCTCGTGTATTTTAATTGGCCATGAGGGATACCAGCTGATTTATCGGTTCAGACTGTAGCAGGTGGAGACAGTACAAATTATCGACTTAACTTCAGATAGTGATTAATGACAGTAAGAAAATAAAATGGGGTAGTATGGCAAATGCAGTGGATGTTTTACCCATTTAGGTTTGGTCAGATTTGGCTTCTTTCAAAAATGGCAGTTGAAAAATTTAGGAATGGCCCTGCATGGCTTAGATGACCGTGGTGAGAGAAAAGTCTTCTTCCTGGTTTTACGTTGTCTCATGCCTTCTTAATAGAGACTTAGATTACCACAAAATGTAGCCATGTTTGCAACTTCATTTCCTGTAGTTCCTCCCAGACTCTGAAAACTAACACCAGAATAGAAATTTCTAATAGAAGGGCTGAATGGGGTCAGGAAGTGCCAGTGTTGCCGGGTGGGGTGCAGGGCAAAACTTGTGGGCTCTTTGACCCGACCCTAAAATGAATTTTACAGGGGCCAACAAAGTTTTAAAACAGTTGATTAGCGAGAAGAAGAGAAGGAAAAATGAAGAATCATGACAGAAAACCTGCACTGGGCAAGTTTCTCAAAAAGAAAAATTGCTTTTGCTCTCAAATAAAAACTAGATATAGCTACCTAGGTATTGATATGCTAATGAGGGTGGAACACAGGTAACCACTGTGGAGAGGTTACTCTTTTTTTGAATATACAAGTTCATGGGCTAAAAGGTGGACTGATTAACATTTCTATACCATTGACTAGTTAACGGGTGGGGTAGAGCGTTTTACCTTCAACAGGTTACCTGAAGATTTTTAGTGGTTATTAGGCTAAACCATGAGCTAAAGTTGAGCTATCCTATTCTTATATCTGATGGAATTTTCTTTTGATTGGCTGAGGGGTAGGGTGATCTGGCAGGTCCACATTCCAGCCTGCCCTGCAGTAAAAATGTAATAAGAAAAATGAATGCTTCCTAAAACCTGCCTACAAGAAATTTATCTCTCTATGCCTAACCTTTACTAACTACCCTGACTCACCAGCACTAGGAGTGAACAACAAAAGTTGCTAGGTTTGGGCCTTGAGCACTTAGGTTAAAGGCCTTTTTCTACTGGATGGCCAAGAGTCCAGAGGGGTGGGGAAATCTGGTGTACATTCTCTCTGTGGCCTGCCTTCCCTTGTCCTTCCAGATTAGGTCAGGAGGACTATACCTGAACTTCTACTCTTACCCAATTTCTAAGAGGCTTGGGAAGTCACTGCCTGATAAGGACTCACCAAACAGGGTTGTATCACCCTATTGTTTTCCAACCTTAAACATCACATAACAAACAAGGAAATCAAAGTATTTTATGTCCCTGAATAGCCATCTCTTGTGGATTACTGGACTCAGGGAGCCTTATAAGACATTTATCTATCCTCCCTGAAGTCTGTCGCATATAGGGCTTTGTCTACATATCAACAAACCTGGAATTTTCCACCCCCTTATCTTAATTATCTCCTCTACTGATTTCCTAAATCCTTAGATAAGAACTGCAAATTACCAGTCAAGAAATCTTTGAATCCACCTATGACGTGCAAGCCTCCACTTGGAAATGTCCCTCCTTCCTGTGCCAGACCAATGAAAATATCACATGTAATGATTTATGGTTTTTTGTAACTTTTGCCACCCTAAAATTGTATAAAACCAAGCCACTGTTCAACCACAGTGAGCACTTGTTCTCAGAACCTCCTGAGGATTGGTGTACCCAGGCTTGAGTCCTCAAGTTTGGCTGAAGAATAAACCATCTTAAAAATGTTTTAAAGCGTTTGGGATCTTTTTGTCAACAGTCACTATGGGGCTTTGATTTGCAGTAATTGAGGAGCTTGTCACAGACAGACCTCCAGTGCTATCAGTGGAAAGCCAGTAGAATTTTAATTCCATGCAAGAGTTTGAAATGGGACCACAGTACAGTATGTCCTCTGTAGTTTTGGAGGCTTCATAATTGGCACAAGTGACGAGGACTGTGATATTTTAAGAATTCTGTGGCTCCTCATGAAGACATAACCATGATGACAACAGTGTCATAAACTGAGTAAATAAGTAAATGCATATTCTGTGGTGGACTGAGCAATAGAATCCTCTCAATCATTTAGGGTCTGGAGGAAAGAGGGTAGTTGACAAGCTATAGACCCATCACTACCTGAGTTTCTCCTTTTGTAAGTGTGGGGAACACAGTAAAGGGAAGTCCAAAAAATAGTCCTCCAGAAAGAATAGCACAGTAAGATCCAGGGTTTGACAGTCCAAGCTAATATCCTGGGGTCCTTAACCAAATGACCTGGGAAAATTGGCTCTGAGGCAAAAGAAGTGTAACTAGACAAAGGAAGGTGAACGGCCTGAGTAGGTGAGGAAGGAAAGGTAGGGCAGGAGATGGGACTGGCAGGTGAGTTGGTGGATTGCTGTAATATGAAGTAGAGCCTAGAAAGAGTTCCTGATACCCTGTTAGCAGACACCTACCTATTTGCCTTGAGTTGGAATATTTAAGATGCCTGGCTGGTTTGGTCCAGGGCAGTGACAAATTTTTACTCCATTGTGTTGGATGGTGGGTTGCAGTTGACAGTGATCTTCAATTCTTTCTTCATCAGCACCTGCTTTTTCTTTCAATACAGGCCATGATGGGATTTGTCCTCTATGTTCTGAATACTGAAGAGAGAGAAAGGGAGTAAATAAAGCAGAAGAAGGACAGAAGGGGAGAAAGAAGAGTGACTATAGAGAGAGAAAGCCCTTGGCTTAGTTCATTTTTTTAACCCAGACCTGCCTGCCTCTGAAGTTTAAAGTCTTGTCTATAACATGTTGGTATTGTGCTTTCCAAGTGGAGCTTTTAAAACTTTCCTTGGGGAAAGCCTATGACGCACTGCAGCAAGACAGGCATGACTGGGGTCTATGCCCATCCATTGTTACATCCCCAACTCACCATAGTACCAAGGAGTTGCAGCTGGACCCACAGGTGCCAGGGCTAACATATACCTATTTCTCTCCCGTGATCAACCCAGATCTTTCCCTTAGCAGATGTGGAGCAAATGAGCCGGAAATAATACAAACCTCCAGTCTCAGCTATGTCTGGAAAGTCCATGGCATTCTGGACAATCTAACACTTACTTAGCATTTGCTATGTTCCAGGCCCCTGTCAAGAGCTCATACTTTTACTTATTATATAATTCCAATATTAATATAATCAAGAAAGCCAAGTGTGACTATAATCTTCACTTTTGAAGTGAGGAAACTAAAACTCAGTGAGTTAAAGAGACCTGCCTAAAGTCATGTAGATAATAAAACTCAGATGCCTTTGAAATAACAGATGACATAATTTTAATCATGAAGTCATGGCCCTGAGAATGAATAGTAGAGTAAGGTTGGTAACTTCTAAGGAGGAGGTGAATTTAAATCTGACCTGATTCCAGATCACTTGACGGTGCCCCTACTGTTCTTGGAGAGGTGGCACTCTTAAACACATTGATTTGCACACACACACACAAACATATACTAACACACACAGACGAGTATAGGAAAGCCTGAGTCCCATGTCATTCATACTCAGAAGTTAACAGAATAGTTATTTTTCTATCCTTACCCATGGACAATATTAAGTCAAAGGTGGCAACTACCAGGGTTTTCATGAGAACTTAATAGGTCAGATGGATTTAACTTTAACCTAGGATGTGTTCACTTTAGGAGGCAAGCAGATCCCAATACACCCACAGGATAGGTTAGATACCTTTCTCTGTATTCCCATAATGCCCTGGATGTATTGTCATTAGTCCACTCATCCAACAAATACTCATGGCACTCCTCTAATATGTGTCAGCCACTGTTATTCCTTGGAATCTCTATCACTCTGATTACTACTGTCTTTTTTGTAGTTGTCAGTTTTAGTGTAACAATATATCTCACTAGGATGAGTTCATTGTAAGAAGGTACTGTGCATTATTCATCATTACATATCTAGGGCTCAGTCACATATGGGCATAACTCTGAGTAGACTATAAACTAATACTGGGGATTGAATGAAAAATTTCATGAGGTATATAGTGTATTAAAAAAATGAACACAAGAAGGAGATAAAATATAAATGGATACTAACCCCACTAAGGATAAAGACATGACACCACGTTGAAGGTGGGATAGTAAAAGGGAAGTTCCTGTACTACTGCAAAATACTATTTGAAAAATGAACCACAGGTCTCTACACTCAGATAATAATAATCTTAGTTAGGATGACAAAATAACATCCAGTTCTGTAACGGGAGCTCTCTCATTGATTTCAGGTCCGCTTTACGGGGTCTGTTCTGTCAATTGTGATACCGTCCCCTAGAACAGAACACCAGGAATAACAAGTGAGATGTGAAAGATTAATATGAAAACCCTTCCTGGGGCCTCTCTTGCCAGTTTCCCAAAGTATTAGAAGTTCTGAATGCTGAAAAACTACTCAGAAGTGTTGCCATTCCCAGATCTGCTCCCCAACCATACACAGGGCTGAAGGGCCAACTTGGCTTCCCATTTCCTCCAGAGATAGATTTTATCTGTGAATGCTTTTGATGAGGTCCATCTCATATTCGTCAGGTTTCATTCATTTATAAGACATTGCTGCACTTTAGTCCATGCCACAGTGTTCAAGGATCATGCAGGGCATTTGACTTTTCACTTGTGCTGCAGATAGCATGAGGGAGCAACATAAATTTCTCTATACAGCTGCATATATATATATATATATATATATATATATCTATATATATATATATATTTGAGTTGGAGTCTCACTCTGTTGCCCATACTGGAGTGGAGTGGCACACTCACGGCCACCCCAGCGTCAACCTGCTGGGCTCTGTTGGTCCTTACGCATTGGCCTTCCAAGTAGGTAGAGTTGTAGGTGCACACTACCACACTTGGATAATTTTTTATTTATTGTAGAGACGAGTTCTCGCCAAGTTGCCCGGACTGGTCTCGAACCCATGGGCTCAGGCAATCCACTCGCCTCGGCCTCCCAAAGTGCTGGGATTACAGGCTGAGCCATTGAGCCTGGCCTACAGCTGCTTATTAATACTAAATAAAAGCTTAGTGTCTTAGTCCACTTGTATAGCTATAACAAAATGCCACAGACTAGGTAATTTATAGACAATGGAAATTTGGTTCTCATAGTTCTGGAGGCTGAAAAGCTCAAGATCAAGGTGCTGGCTGGTGAGAGGCTGTTTCTAAGATGGCACTTTGTTACTGCATCCTCTGGATGGTAGGAATGTTGTATTGTTACATGGCAGAAGGAACAGAAGAGGCAAAAGGTGACAAACTCCCTCTGCCAAGCCCTTCTTAAGGGCACCTAATCCCATTCATGAGGACTTCGCCACAATCATCTTCCAAAGGCCACACCTCCCAATACTGTTACATTGGGGATTCAGTTTCAACATGAATTTTGGAGGGGACAAACGTTCATATCATACCACATAGCTTTCATTAATTGAGCAGCTCTCCTAAATTAGATTATGTTCCACACTACATCATTTATTTCAGAATAATGCTACAAGTTAGGTATTTTTGTTCTCATTTAATATTTTTTAAATGAGACTGTTCAAAAAGAGTAAATGAGAGAATTAGGACTTGAATTCAAGGTCTATGTTTATCACTCTTTGATATTATAGATATTGGGTGGTATTTCTTGAGTTTTCCTTCCTGAGAAGCAACTCTCACGAGCAACAAAAGAGTAGTAGCTGGAGTCCATGGCCAGCCTGGCAGCACTATCTTACTGAAACACCTTTGGGAGCACTAAAACTACTACTGTTAATGGCAAGGAGGCAGGGCAGAGGTGGGATTCTGGACATGGCATGATATTGGGAGTGATTAATGGAGACTAGTGAATATGAAAGGGTGGGGTATTGGTGGCATTTGTGCCATGATGTCAACGCCTGTTGGGGTATAGTGACACCCCAAGCCAGAGCAAGATCTTTCACGATTTGTGAATCTCCCTTCCAAAAGGGATGCAATACATTGTGTCATCTTTAACAACTGTGTTAGGTTGGCAAGAATGGCATCCCGAGGAACTGTACTCCTCACCACAAAACAGTCATGTGTAACAGCTTCAGGAGATGGCACAAGCCATCTCTTTTACTTTTTTCCTGTTGTTACATTTTGTTGGCCAGGAATTCTGCTTACATGGAATATTCTTTCACAAGATTTCTGACCACGGCACCAGTTTTGGTTTTTTCTCCCAGTTTTTGGTGACAAGTTTCAAGGCCAACCATCTTTGCTTTCCTGTTTTTATTTCAGTAGCCAAACAAACCATAAGAACTGTGCCTCCAAAGAGTGTCTACATGGCCTGTTTTGGTACTCAATTCACATTCAACAACTCATTGACCTCATTGTCCCTACTTCATATGTGACTTCTAGCCTATCTGCACAAATTGGACTCTATTACTTTTTGAGACATATTTTTATCACATATTATAATGTAATTATTGTAACTTCTGTGGATGCTTAAAAATAATGTGTATTATGTAATTGTGATTAGGGTTTAGTATATTCATTAAATCAAGTTGGCTCATCATGTTCAAAATATCTAAAGTCTTACTAAGTTTTTGGCTGTTCTATTAATTGCTAAGAGATGTGTTAAAATATACCACTCTTTTGGTAGATTTGTTTATTTCTGCTTATAATTTTTTCAATTTTTGCTTTATATATTTTGAGTCTATGTTACTGCTGGTTGTCTAGGGCAAGAACTAATCTGGGAAGGAATCCTGAGGTAATTGCTGTACTCCCTCGTGACCATAGAACATACCCTGTGAACATGATCATTAGAGATGCCTCTTTAATATCCTGCTTTCACATTAAACAACCTTATAAGATGACATGTGTCATCCCCTGTACATATCATGAACCACACTTGTCACAGCAAACACTTTTATTATCTAGATTTTTTTTGTTCTTGTTTTTGTTTTTGTTTTTTGAGTTGGAGTCTCACTCTGTCACCCAGGCTGGAGGGCAGTGGCATGCTGGGCTCAGGTGATCCTTCCGCCTTAGCCTTCCAAGTGGCTGGAACTACAGACACGTGCCACCATGCCCAGCTAATTTTTAAAATTTATTTATTGTAGAGATGAGTTCTCGCCAAGTTACCCAGGCTGGTCTTGAACACGTGGGCTCAGGCAATCCTCTCACCTCAGCCTCCCAAAGTGCTGGGATTATTGGCATGAGCCACCACGCCCGTCCTAGATTTTATATTTTTAAAGTAGACTAACTTACATGATTTCTCATCTTAGCCCTATTTGTCCTTCCAGCTTTTAATGACCTATTTCAAGGTTCTTCAAGTTTGCCTTTCCCATATAGTCTGAAGGCCATCAAGTTTTAACCACCTGAAAATCACAGCACTCAACTAACTTACCACTCACACATTCATATCCAACAACTCACTGCCTTCCTCTATCTTATTACCTATGTCTATTTATATCTTATTATATTTATTTATATCTTATTACTTATATC
The DNA here is from genome assembly GCA_963574415.1 of Tarsius wallacei. NCBI lineage: Eukaryota > Metazoa > Chordata > Mammalia > Primates > Tarsiidae > Tarsius > Tarsius wallacei. The sequence continues at coordinate 8,384 of CAUYQG010011887.1, forward strand.
TAATTATAGCTTTCATTTTCTCTATACTCCTGGCATCCGTGGCATTACAGATACCTTAGTACCTTAATTAGGACTGGTGATGTCTTCTGGTTCCACCCATATCATGTTTACATTGCCTATCTAAGAAGGAAACTAAAGGAAAACTCACTAGAACCCTTCCAAAACATAAATCATCCCAGTTGATTTCCATCTCTAGTTTTCTTACCCCACACCCAGTGGTCTTTTCATGATATAATTGTTAAAGTCCATCAACTCTTTCCTCCCCTCCTTTTGAGTTGGAGTCTCACTCTGTTGCTCGGGTTGAAGTATCGTGACAGGACCACAGTTCACTGCAGCTGTGACCTCCTGGGCTCAGGTGATGTTTCTACATCAGTCTCCTGAGTAGCTGGGACTACAAGCGCAAGCCACCACGCCCGGCTAATTTTTTTGGATTTCTGTAGAGATGAAGTCTTGCGGTGTTGCTCAGACTAGTCTCGAATCCCTGGGCTCAAGTGATCCTCCTGCCTCAGCCTCAAAGTGCTGGTATTACAGGCATAAGCCACTATGCCTGACATCTTTCCTTTTACATACTGCCTTTTGTTTCTGAACAATTCCTCTCTCCTTTATTTGAATTGCCAGCTACTTTGAGTCCATCTGAAACAATAGGTGTGGATGTTAAGGCAAACACCAATTCTGATAACTTTACCCAGGCTGGCTCCCTTGCTTGGCAACGAGATAAGCTCTAGATGACAGTTTCTTCTCCTGCTGTTTTAGGGTACAGAAGCAGTTGGAATTTCTAATATTAGGAGGATACAATTCCTGGTCTCTGCAAGTATCTAAGTCTGTGAGTAGTTGCCTTATTTTTTAAAAATTAAAAATAGGCTGGACATGGTGGTTCATGCCTATAATCCCAGCACTTTGGGAGGTAGAGGTGAGAGGATTGCCTGAGCCCATGGATTTGAGACCAGCCTGGGCGACTTGGTGAGACCTCATCTCTACAATAAATTTTTAAAAAATTAGCTGGATGTAATGGCGCGTGCCTGTAATCCCAGCTACTTGGAAGGCTGAGGCAGAAGGATCGCCTGAGTCCAGCAGGTCGAGGCTGCGATGGCCATGAGCATGCCACTGCACTCCAGCCTGGGCGACAGGGTGAGACTTCAAATCAAAAAATAAATAAATAGAAATTAAAAATAAACGTAGGCTGGGTGCGGTGAATCATGTCTATAATCTCAGCACTTTGGGAGGCTGAGGTGAGAGGATTGCCTGAGCCCATGGGTTCGAGAACAGCCTGGGCAACTTGGTGAGACCTCATCTCTACAATAAATCAAAAAATTAGCTGGACATGGTGGCGTGTACCTGTAGTTCTAGCTACTTGGAAGGCTGAGGTTGAAGGATCACCTGAACCCAGCGGGTTGAGGCTGTGGTGGCCGTGAGCGTGCCACTGCACTCCAGCCTGGACGACAGAGTAAGACTCCAACTCAAAAAAATAAATAAATAAAATAAACCTAACAAATAAGCCATGGACATATTTTGCATTTTTATGAGCTTTTAGAATTTAAAGGCAGTGCGTTTCCTCAAAATGTTAGATTAAAAAAATTACCCAAGTGCTCTTTCAGGTAAAATGGGCTCTTGTATGTATTCACATCTACTTGTTAAGCACCAGATTGGCCATCAGCTTGAGTCTACACCTCCATGTTACTCTACTGACCTCTTAGGCCTCCGCATTCACTAACAGTCAGCATCCAAGTGGATAACTCATCTTACATTCAGACCTCCGTGTTACATACAGACTTTTACTCCTGTAGAATCATGTCCTCCAGTTTTAGCTGTTACCTGAAAACTTCCATCCCTCTCCCTGTTAGACTGATTCTTTTTCTCCTCTGAGCTGCTATTCAGGACTTCTCAAGACAAGACTTTAACACATCCCCTCTTGTTTAGATACTTTATAGTATCTTGCTCTTATACTTCGTGCTTATACTCATACTTTATAGAGAAAACAGAAGGCATCTGGAGGGAACACCACAATTTCCTACCTTTGCTGATTCTCTTCATTCAGTTTCTCTGGAGATACACCTACCTCATCCTCCAGGACAGTATTTTTTGTATAAGGCCAATTCTTCAGTACACTTAAGTCTTTCTAAACCTAAAATAATTTTTAAAGTCCCGGAGTTTCCTTAAAAATTAAAAATATGATCCATTAACCATATGATTAACCATATGATCTAGCAATACCACTTCTGGGTAAATATTCAAAAGAATTGAAAGTAGGATCTCAAAGTGATATTTGTACACTTATGTTCATAGCAGCATTATTTACAGTAGCCAAAAAGTGAAAGCAACCCAAGTGTTTATTGATGGATAAGTGGATAAAAAAGATGAGGTATTTACATACAATGGAATATTATTCAGCTTTTTAATAAAAGGAAATGCTAGCACATGCTACAACATGAATGAACCTTGAGGACATTCTACTAAGTGAAATTATCCAGTCACAAAAAGACAAATACGGTATGATTCCACTTATATGAGGTATTTAACATAGTTAATTCATAGGAAAAGATAATAGAATGATGGTTGCGAGGGCTGAAAGGAGGGGAAAGTGGGGAATAGTGGTTTAATGAGTATAGAGCTTCAGTTTTGCAATAAGAAAATGTTCTGGAGATCCTGGCCAGGTGTGGTAGCTCATGCCTGTTATCCCAGCATTTTGAGAGGCCGAGGTGAGAGGATTGCCTGAGTCCCGAGACCAGTCCGGGCAACATGGCAAGACCTCATCTCTACAATAAATAAATTTTTAAAAAATTAGCCAGGCATGATGGTACACAACTGTAGTCCCAGCTACTCAGAAGGCTGAAGCAGAAGGATCGTCTGAACCCAGCAGGTCAAGATTGTGGTAGCCATGATTGTGCCACTGCAGTCCAACCTGGGCAATACAGTGAGACTTCAACTAAAAAAAAAGAAAAAAGAAAAAGTTCTGGAGATTCAGTACACAATGTGAATATATTAACACAACTTAAATTTTATTTTAAAATGGTACATTTTTATGTTATATGTCCTTTATCACAATTTTTAAAAAGTCCCTAGATCGCATGTCTCTTTCTAGCTGCTCTCTAGCTACTCTTTTGGAAGAACTTTCTATGATTACTGTCATTTCTTTTTTACCTTTCACTCTTCAGCCCACTATCACTGACTTCTGCCTTGACCATTCCACTAAAACTGCTCTCTCTAAGGTTGTCAATGACCTCTTGATATTTCTGGGCTTACTGCTCAACCCAGAGTATTGGGCTCTGTTCACAACTTCTTCCTGGAAGTTCTTTTATCCTTTGGTTGCTGTGAGACTCTGCCTTGTTCTTTGTGGATATCGCACTGTGGGAAAACTCAACTAAACTTATAGTACCAGCTATTAAATTTATATCTCTCATCAGATCTCTCTCAGCCTGCTCAATTTTATCTGAATGTCCTATAAGCTCTTCAGACTCAACTCTCAGATTAAACTCATCATTCCTCCTCCTGTGTTTTCCAGCTCAATGATATCATCACCAAATCCAATACTGAAATCTGGAAGTCATACTAGAATCCTAATTCTCCTTTATCCTCCAAATCCAGTTAGTCAAAAAGTCCTGCGTATTCTACACCCTATTAATTCTCAAAATTCATCTCAATTGTTACTGCCTTGATTTAGGTTTTCATCGCCCACTGCCTTTAAGCTGGTCTTTCGGGCTCCAATTTTGTCTTCCTCAAACTAATCTTCCATATCGTGTTAGAGTGATCTTAAAACTTAGGTCTGATCAGGAGGTTGGCTACTTAAAAAAAACCTTCAGTAGCTTACTGTTGCTTTTAGGGTAAACTTTCAACTCCTTAATATTCAGCATACAAAGGCCCCCTGCGCTCTCAAAGGATTATAGATGACTGCACTCTTGCTCCAGCTATACTATTTTTGCAGTTGCAAGCAAGTGCCACGATGTTAAGTTCGTTGATGGCCTTGTATATGTTCCCTCTGTCTAGACTGTCTTTCTCTAACTGCTGGGCTAAGTTCCCTTCATGATTCAGCTTAGGTACCTCGCATTTATGCTCCCACAGCTTATGATGCTACTATGTGATCATCACTTTATCCGTTCCCTCACTATATTTAATTCTTCCAAGGCAGGGACTAAATTCTTCATTCCTGCACTCCACCCCCTAGCACCATGTCTTTTTGTGATTTATCCCCTGGTGTGGGGTACTGGTGGGTATGTATATGTGTATGTATGCGCGCATGAACGAAGAATGTATATTTGAATTTCTGCTGGGCACACAGCGTAGTGAAGACACGAAAGCTAGGTTATTTTAACTCAGGCTTTTCCCATGGTTACCACCGAAATTACTGAGCAAGTAACCACCTCCGACCTCTCCAGCCCCCCAGGTCAGGCATCAGAGCGTCACCTCTGCGCCTGCGCGGGGAAGTTTGGGCGGGGCCAGCGACTTCCTCCGGGTTAGGGAGAGTGCGCGCAGGCTCAGCCAGACGAGAACGACTCTGATCCTGCCCTCCTTTCCAATTAACTGCAGCAGGAGCACGCCAAAAAGAGCTTCCGGGAAAGGGAAGCCACGCTTTCAGAGCTGCAACATGGAGGCTAGCAGTGAAGCTGATGAGTCGGTGAGACGGTGTTTTGGGATCGGATGGGTGGGGAAGTCGAGCCAGGTCGAACCTTGAACACTTTCCTCCTATTTCCTCCCCTCCCCCCTCCAGGTTTCCGGGGAATTGGTGTCTGTGGCACATGCTCTTTCTCTCCCAGCAGAGTCGTATGGCAACGATGTGAGTATGAGATCTGCCACCAACTTATAACTCCCTGCCCTGATACTTTCTGCAGACCCTCTCCACGTTTTTCAGAAATTGCGCCTTCTTTCAATTTATTATAATTTTGGTCCACACACGCAGGACTAATGCCGTGGAAGTGGTTTTTCCAGCTTTGCTATGCTTTAGGATCACTTAGGAAGTTTTTTAACATCTCTATGCCTAAATTACACTTCATACCTACTAAATCAGAATGCCTGGGAGATGGGAGCCAAAAATCAGTCGTTTTTAAAGGTCCCCAAGTGATTCCATTGTGCTGCCAAGTTGCACTAGTTTATGCTATGTCTGAATTAAACCAGTAAGGAGAAAGCAAGTGGTGTATTTTCTGAAACAAGACAAAGGAATGTGAGAGTAGTAAAAACACCCAAGTAAGAATGTGGCGTATACTAGATAAGTAGATTAGGCCATGAGATCCAAAGAGTTTAGACGAAGGAGAGATCTCTAAGGACCAAGGCAATAGATGACTTGACCAAGGAAGTGGAGCTTTAATTGTATCCTCAAATTGTAAATGGACAAAGTACATGGCAAGTAAGAAAAGTGAATGATCTAAGGTGTGGAGGTACAAATGCAAATGGCTTTTTCTGGAATCAGTGAAATAAATTGATCTAGTTGGAGTGTGAGATTCCAATGGAACAGGTGGTGGGTACTTTGTAAGACTTATTTATAACCTGACCTGTGTCATATGCTAATTCATATCTAGGTGTCATAGAATGGGGAATTTGCTGTCTGGTAAACACAGATGATGAATATGACATGCTACAGTCTTAAAAGTGAAAAGTAGTTTTCACTTTGGTTATCTTTTTTCTCCCAACAACTTGGTGTAGATGACTATATTATTTCAGTTTTACAATTATTTAACTCAGTCCTGAGGAGGTGATTTATCTACTGCTTTATTTAGTCTCCCATGGTTCTACTAGTGGCTAGAAAATGATAGCCAGTGGCTCATTGTGTTTATTATACTGTGTAAGTAGCTTTCTATGGTTGTCATGAAGACAAAATAATTATTATATTGTCCAATTGATTAGTCCAGTTTTTTATCCTTTGACAGTAACACCAAATTTGGTAGCCCCCTTGAGCATTAACAAGACACCCACATACTTTCTTAATTTGTTATCCAGTAACAGAATTGGGAGATTTCTGACTTGGCATTCTTCACTCCTTTACAGCCTGATATTGAGATGGCTTGGGCCATGAGAGCAATGCAGCATGCTGAAGTCTATTACAAGGTGTGTTGCCTGTTGTCGTCATTAAGTGGAATTAAACATGTAATTGTAGTATATTGTGCTCTGCTAATCACTATTCTCAGTAAGTTAAACAGCTGTGTTTTGGAGATAATTTTTATAACTTTGAGTTCTTACCCACAGAGAACAGAGGGGTGGAAGTGAATTTGTTTTGACAGGAGTTCTGCTTGTTTGCCCTGTTTTATGTTGCTAACTGGCAAAAAGATTCTTAGCCCATAAATAGTAGACACTTAATAAATGTTTGTTAAATGAATAAACAGTCCACAGAGGTGATAGCCAGGGCCAAGTGGGCCTATTGTCAAATTGGCAGAAGGGACTGTAATAATATATTATGGCCCTTTTAAACTGTGTCATGATTTCATCCAGGACCTAGACTATTAATACTTCCTAATAAATTCTGCCCGGGTTTTCTGGTGGAGGAGAGGGGACTAGAAGTATAGTAAATTTGAGACTAACATCTGTATGTTGTCTGACTGTCTGGCAGCTGATTTCATCAGTTGATCCGCAGTTCCTGAAACTCACCAAAGTTGATGATCAAATCTACTCTGAGTTCCGGGAACATTTTAAGGAACTCAGGATAGATGTATTGGACCCAGAAGAACTCAAATCAGAATCAGCTAAAGAGGTAAGAATTCTCTTGTGTAAATATTACCTGAGCAACAATTTTTGATTGTGAATACATTTTTATACATTTAAACTTTGTTTGCTTTAAGGAAAATATGTAAAGAACCAGAAATTTTTGTAGTTATAATCAACTAAGTAAGTTAGGAAATTTGGCTATGAGTTTTTCATATTCATGAGTCTGTTTTTTTCTGGTTTTTTATTTGAACATTTCTAATCTCCACCCACCAGCCCCTTTCAAGGGAGGAGAAATCAGTTTACTTAGGTAGGTTAGCCAGAAGGCTTGGATGGAGGAGTGGTAAATAAGGCACAAAAAGGTATTTTGATTCTCTGGATTTGAATCCATGTGATTTCAGGCCATGGATAACTGGAAGACTTATGTTTTGTATTGCTTATGTGATTATCTTTGACAGGGTACCAACATTATTACAGTGGGGGAAAATTTTTCCTTGAGATTAAGCCCTTGGCTAATGAAGAAGCTAAACTTTTAACTCCTACTGGGCTATTACTGATCTTTGGAAAACTGATACTACTGAATGGACTTCTTTTTCAAAATCTAACTTAATGACTTTGGACCAAATTTCTCCCTTCTTTGTCTCATTTGTGCTTTAGTGGAGATAAATAACCATTTTGAGCTGAGCTGGCCACTAACTTCAAAACAAAACAATCTATTTAAGAAATCACATTTGAATTTAATAAAAGATTTATGTATTTTTTTCAGGTTAAAATATTGTTCATGTTGGGAAATACTAGTCAAAAGGCACAATAGGTAGCACAGAAACTCACTGCTAGTTTCATTGTGAAACTAGCAATCACCTCAATCTTAGTCTCTTCCATTATGGTTATTTTCCTTACTGGGGAAGTAGAAGCCCCTCTCCTGGTCTGAGTACATCAGCCTCTTCCGTTTTTCAGCTAACGAATCATTTTTACCTTTACAGAAGTGGAGGCCATTCTGCTTGAAATTTGATGGGATTGTGGAAGACTTCAACTATGGTACTTTGCTGCGACTAGATTGTTCTCAGGGCTACACTGAGGAAAACACCATCTTTGGTGAGTTTCTTGCCTCTGGAATTGTTTCTGTATATGGAGAGTGAGCCAGTTGGTTTCACTGATGAATCAATGACGTGTATAGTTAGGTTGGAGATTATCTTATTTTGTTATATCTTTAAAGATCACATTGATGTTTCTTAAGTAAATATAATATAGGTAAGTATTTTCAGTCTCAGTATAAGATTGGAATTCAAGATCTTTGAAGCTTATGACTATACTTGAATGGTTTGCATGTTTGGTTTTGTCAGTAGATTTCCAATAGATTTAGGGAATAAGCTGATACTAGGACAATACTAATTCTGTTTACCTTCCAGCCCCCAGGATACAATTTTTTGCCATTGAAATTGCTCGGAATCGAGAGGGCTATAACAAAGCAGTTTATATCAGTGTTCAGGACAAGGAAGGAAAGAAGGGAGCCAACAACAGAGGAGACAATGGAGAAGAGAAAGAAGCTGACAGTGGAGAAGAAAAAGAGAAAAGAGTCAACAGAGAAGGAGAAAAAGAGAAAACTGACAAAGGAGGAGAAAAAGAGAAAGAAACTGACAAAAAAAATCAACAAAAGTAGTGAAACAGCTATATAAACTAGACATGGAACAGCACTCTAGAAGCTGTGACTCAACTGAGTGTGCCAAGTACCACGGTGCTACTTGCTCAGATCCATTTAGTTAAATGTATGTTCTTGTACAATTGAAGGACACTCAGAAGGACATCTGTTTAGCCTACTAATCAGGAGCTGCTCTCATCGTTCCCTTGTATGAATTGGCTTAAAGACTATTAATGGGGTCTTTGATTGTTTCTTGGTATATTATGTTTTTTTTCACCACTAGTCAAGTAAGAAGTTTTGTAAATAAATTTCATTTGGTTCTTATTATCTATATCTGTTACTGACTTTAAAAAGGTATTTAAAATTATTTGACATTTCACGTTTTTTCCAGGTATATAATGTCTTATGTCTGTTTTTAAATTCTCACTGATTGCTGTAGTGAAATTCTCTCAGCTTGTTAAATTGTACTTGGTGTTGAGTCCTTAAATAAGAATTGACTCTTAATATCTGAGTGACTATACCTTCCTGATTTCCTTTGCTATATATGACAAAAGATTTGATAAATATTCTGGGGATAACAGCAGCAGCCTGAACCTGTCAGACTAGTGAATGCAGCCCAGTTCACATTAGAGGAGTAAGAGACTGGACCTACTTCTCTGGTAGCCGGATTATTACCTGAGTGCTAGCCAGAAAAAAAAAAAGAAAAAGTAAAACCTGATAGAGTGGCAGAGTGCCTTCTCTTTTTTCAAATACTGTGGACAATAGTAGACACTTATATATTAACACAAAAATATAAACATTGATTTTATATGGATGGGGGGAGTGTTTTCTTATCTAATGGCTCTTAAGAGTGCGTGTCTTAGTTATCGTCACATGTTTATGAAAGTTTGTACATGTCCCCATAGACATACTGAACTTGACTGCTAAAACTGGCTAGATAAATACACAATGTTTGTAGTACATACAGTAAATACAAGTCTAACCACAATGTGTTCATCCAAGAAAGAATTTACCCAAGCAGAGAAGGAGAAAATTAGGCTTTTTTATTCTGATGGACATGGGAGAAAAATAAAAAACAATTGATAAGTTGTGTCTTAGGCAAAAGCTGAACTATAAATGCATACAACTAGCAGCAACAATTACAAAGCAAATAAGTTTCTTGATAAATTCTCTGGCAAATTCTTAAAAATATTTAAGACATTTGTTAGAGGCTTTATTTTATTAAAATGTATAGTTTTTTTTTTTTGAGTCAGTCTTCTCTGTCACTCAGGCTGCAGTGCAGTGGCACAGTCACATCTCCCCACAGCCTCAACCTCCTGGACTCAAGCAATCCTTCCTCCTCAGCCTCCTGAGTAGCTGGGGCTACACCACATGCACCACACCAATTTTTAAAAAAATTTTGTAGAGATGGAATCTCACTATGTTGCCTAGGCTGGTCTCAAACTCCTGGCTTCAAGCTATCCTGCCTCAGCCTCCCAAAGTAGGAGGATTACAGGCGTGAGCCACTGAGCCCAGCTAAAACATGCTTTTTAAAGGATCAGAGAATGTAAATACTTCATACTAGACAGACTATTAAGAACCATTACTGCGCTTGCTCTGGTTCATATATTTTTTAAATATCCACAAATGTGCATTTATATATATTGCCTCAGGCTGAGAATGAATAAAGATCATTGGCCACGTAAAAGTGCACCTGTGGTGGCCCTTTCCAGGTTGCTCATCAGTAAGACAACAACCTTAATGACATCTCTGATCAGTTTTAACAGAGAACAAGAAGCATGCAGTTGGATGTCATAACTGCTTTAAAGCAAGAGGCAACTGTCCAAGGACTAGTGATGAAGACTGGGGAAACGGAGGGAAATAAGTACACAGAACACCTCAGCTTCACTGTAAGAGTCCAGGAATCCAGGGTTACAGAAGGAGTAAGCAGAATGTTGCTCTAATGCCCCAAGATTCCTACCCCTTGGCATACATGCCTTGTATAATTCCCACCTGTTTAGCGTGAACAAGACTTGTGAATATGAAGGGATTCCATTCATGTGATTACGTTACTGATCATTTGATTTCAAGTTAATCAAAAGGGAAATTATCCCAGATAAATCTGGCTTAATCAGGCTAGTTCTTAGACAAGCAACTGCAGCAGATGTTCTGATATTACCCTTGAGGAAGCAAACAGCCATGTTGTGAGAGGAGGGGGCCAAGTGATAAGGACCTGAGAGTGGTTCTCTAAAAGCTGAGATTGTTCCCTGGCTAACAGCAAGAAAACAGATTTCACTCCTCTGTTACAAGGAACTGAATTTTGCCAACAACCAGTGAGCTTGTAGAAGACCTCGAGCCTCAGATGAGATTGATGCTGTGATTTTGGTCCTGTGAGATCCTGAACAGAGGACCCAGTTAAGCTATAGCTGGACTCCTGACTCACAGGACTGTGAGATAATAAACTGGTATTATTGTCCTAAGCCACTAATTATGTAGTAATTTGTTACAGAGCAATAGAAAACTACAGGCCGGGCTCAGTGGCTCAGCCTGTAATCCCAGCACTTTGAGAGGCCGAGGCAAGTGGATTGCCTGAGCCCATGGGTTAGAGACCAGCCCGGGCAACTTGGCAAGACCTTGTCTCTACAATAAATCAAAAATTAGCCGGGCGTGGTAGCGCACACCTGTAGTTCTGGCTACTTGGAAGGCTGAGGTGGAAGGATCGCAGAAGCCCTCAGGTCGACACTGGGGTGGCCGTAAGCGCGTCACTGCACTCTAGCCTGGGCAACAGAGTGAGACTACAACTCAAAAAAAGAAAGAAAGAAATCCACTACAGACTTTGGTACTGGAAATGGAGTGCTGCCATAACAAATGCTTAAAATATGGGAGTTAAAAAGAAATGTGGGAGTTGTCTTTGGAGTTGTGGGTGGAGGCTGGAAGAATTTTGAGGAGCATGATAAAGAAAACCTGAACAAACTGTCAGTAAGAATATGGACTTTAAACATGCTACTCGTGAGGACTCAGAAGTTATTAAGGAACACGTTACTAGAAAGTGGAGAAAGGGTGATCCTTAGTAGGAGGAGGCTTTGTAGTTAGATGCCAGGAAGTTTTAGATGTAAACCCCTTCTCTGAATTACTTGGGAGATGTTATCATGCCCAACTTAACATAGTGTGTAAACATCTACAATTTATTCAAAATGTGGTACCATTCCAGTTACTCATCTCCCTGACATCTTTAGGAGGCAGGAAAAGGACCTAGACTAATTTTTACATTTACAGAAAGGAAAACTACAGTCACTTTTAGAGTTTTAAGTCACTGAATTTGCAATAATTTGTTGCAGCAAAAATAGGAAATTAATAAAAAAGGCATGCCAAGCCATACCCCAAAAGTAGAGACATTCACTGTACTCTTGTTTATTCTGAACCCATCATTTGTTTGTTTATTGAGTTGGAGTCTCTCTGTTGCTCAGACTGGAGTGCAGTGGCATGCTCACGGCCACTTCAGCGTCGACCTGCTGGGCTCAGGGTATCCTTCTGCTTCAGCCTCCCAAGTGGCTGGAACTACAGGTGTGCACCACCACGCCAAACTAATTTTTTGATTTATTGTAGAGATGAGGTCTCGCCAACTTGCCCAGGCTGATCTCAAACCCCTGGACTCAGGCAATCCTCTTGCCTCCACCTCCCAAAGTGCTGGGATTACAGGTGTGAACCACTGCACCCGGCCGAAACCATAGTTTAAACACAGGGTTATGTTGGGCCAGAGGATTGGAGACATGAACTGCACCCAAAGTGAGCTTGAATGATTGTAAACCATTTTGATCTTACTCTCCACAGGAACTCCTGTAGCTGAGTCTGAGTGTGTCAGGTATTGATATAACTAGAAGTTCTCTAAAATTACCACTATGTACAATACAATGCTTATTAATGAAAATGTGCTAATTTGAAACTTACATATAAATAAAACTCAACAGTAACTTCATCAATTGTTTAGAAGAGTTTTTTTTTTTTTTTTTTATGGCGAGCAGTATTTTACCCTTAACGTTTTTTACAATTACCAGAGTATAGTGATAACTTAAGCAAAGTTTTTTAAAAATCATTTCCTACAGATAATACACCTTTTTATTGCCTGTACTCAGTGTGGACGATTCTCACCACCCAACCTTGCTACATCACTGTTATTCTCATGCATTCTTTATTCAGATAAATCATCATAACCTATCATTCAAAATAAAGGCATGTATGTATGTTATGTAAATAGTTCTTTCTCCATACCTAAATGTTTCTATCTCCAGAATTGTGGAACCATTACGAATGCTGACATATTGTTGTTGGTCTCCTGAATTGCACTGCTCTCACATATAACTTGCTAGTTTTACATTTTTCCTGCTCTACTCAAATAATTCCTCTGAATTTCTCGATTATAAATTGCACCTTCTTGAAGTTAGTATTTATGTTTTGTTTTACAAGTTGAAAAACAGATTAAGAATCATAAAATAATTTGCCCTTCGTCACATAAATGGTAGTGTTGGGATTGAAATCCATTTCTCTTGATTATGAATCTCATTGTTTTCCACAATCCAAGTTCCCACTATTCAGCTTCCTGCTAAAATAGAGACAAAAATAATTCGGGTGAGGAATTGAAGTATTTAATAATCTTAAGTAAGGACATTCTTTTGTGGTGATTTACTGAGCTAGTTTAAGCTCCTAAAAATATTTTCAGTCCCTTTCTGCCTTTTTCCATTTCTCTCTGCAAGAGAGAATCCTTGTTTCATAGGCAGCTGAGACTTGTATAAAAAACACAAAGGCACACATTTTAGTTAGGATAAATATGTTCTGGAGATCTACTGTAAAGCCTGGAGACTATAATTAATAATAATGTGTACTTGAAAATTGTTGACAATGGATCTTAAATGTTTTCACCACAAAAAAAGACAAGTCTGTGAAGTGATGGATGTGTTACGTAGCTTCATGTAATCATTTTACAATGTACACATATATTAAAACATCACATTTTACTCTCTCTATATATAATTTTTATTTGCCAATTATATCTTATAAAGCTGGGGGAGAAAAGAAAAAAAGACGGCAATAGTCATATATACTTTAAAAAAGCGTTATAGTATAATCTACATAATGTATCACTGTAACATTTCTTCAGTTTCAGGATTATGTTTTAATTTCTTAACATTCTTAAGAACTGAAATTTGTCTGAGACATTTCTCTCTCTCTCTCTCTCTCTCTCTCTCTCTCTCTCTCTCTCTTTAAAATGAGATGGAGTCTCTCTCTGTTGCCCAGTCTGGAGTGCAGTGGCATTATCATAGCTCACTGCAGCCTTGAACTCCAGGACTTAAGTGACCTTCAAACATTTTGTAGTTTTGTTTTGTTTTGTTTTGAGACTTTATCTTCATGAAAATCAAGTGTCTTTTTAGAGTAAATCGTTGGAGTTTTTAATCTATATCACTGGTTGGGCTTTGGGTTATAAAGAGAATGAAGGAAATAAAACATGCTTTAATCTAGAGAATAAGCAGTTTTAGCTGGAAGATATTTCAGAAATCTCACTCAATAATGTCATTTTTCTGGTGAAAAAAAAAATAAGACATTACAGCATGTGCTTTAATCAGTTGAAAATCCTCTATGTTAAGACCGTTTAATTACTTATTGCCCTTCTTGTTACACTAAGAATACTCCACAAGACATCATTCCATAAGATTCCCTTTGTCCTAGATAGAACCTGCACAAGACATTTTCTTTTAGAAAACAGTTTAAAAATCATCATCATGCTTCTCCATTATTTATGATTCTTGTGATGTCCTTTCTGTTTACACTAAACTATACCTGGCCAATTTAGACAATTTTGAGAATTGGAATATTGTTTGAAATAAAAACCACAGTTGCTTAAAATTTACTTGTTCTTTTATTTAAAATTAAGTAAACAAGACTTCTGAAAAGTTTATCTTCAGGTCATTTTTCTTTTCCATAGTTACTAAAGTTTGCATACTGTACCTTGGTTTAAAAAAGATAAGAAAATTCCCACTTCCACTCCTTCTCTTTCATTAAAATAAATTAATTGCCTCATAATTCTGGATGAGATGAGATCATGAACTCTAAGGATACTTGCTTGCCTGCCAAGTTCACACTCACCAATGACACATTTAAATTATCATTTTTATTATAAAAATTGTAAACATACACAAAAGCAGATGTAATAGTTTAATAAACCCCTATCAAACAGTTCCTTAAGATTAAGGAATAGTTTACTTAGATTATACAGTCACCCAGATTAAACAGTTATCAAGATTTTGCCACATTTATTTGCTTCACCTATCATTTTTTTCTTTATTGAAGCATTTTGAAACAAACCTCAGACATCATACTATTTCACCAGTATGTAATTCTGTGGGCATCTCTAAGAAATGGCCATTTTCTGATATAATCGCAATGATAAGTAATTGTAAATAATATTTTCAACTGACAATTATAGCAAAATTTGTGAATGCATATTCAAATGATTGAAATTCAGGAAATAGTCCTGTAGGGTATATTTAAGGAATACTGATTAGTGTAGGTTGACTGATATATGAGAGATAGGATATATGTGTATGTACAAGATAATTGGTACATGAGATTACAAGTACGTTATTCATGCTATGGACACTAATAATGAACCATAGACACTGAGTTGGATGTCTTACATATATTATCTCTTATCCCTTGTAGGCTTTATTAACCCCATTTTTATGCTAGGAAATTGAGGTTTGGGGAGGTTTTGTGTTCTAGGTCAGGGATTTTCAGTTTCATATTGTTAGTAATGACCAGATATTGGAGATTTATTTTAATTTCTGAGTAATGATATGATGAAAACTGATTTAGGAAGATTAAACTATGTGTTGTGTTAAATAAATTAAATACCGAGAGTTTATTCTGGATTGATTGATTTGACTTGCTTCTTGCATTCATTCATCTACTTAACAAAAATTCATTGAGTGGATATTCCATCCCATGGACATTACAATCTAATGGAGAAGGCAAAATTTAAATAAATACAAGGATGTTGGTATAGTTTGCTAAAGAAATATATGGTAGAATTTTTAATGGTATGAACATATTTCGTTTATTTGGCCTTCCCCTCCACCCTCCAGAATTAAGAAAGTAGAGAAAAAAGTGGAAAAGGCCAAGATTCAACATTCAGTTCAACTCTGGCTTTATGATACTTCGTATGGTAGAAGTTCTAGTGTCTTTTTGTGATAACAAAACAAATCCATGCTCATTTTAGAAATGGAAAACAGAAACCACAAAAAGACATTTTAAATTAGCCATGACCTTACTATCAATTCATTGTCAGGGAAAGGAAACCCCATGAAAGATTGCTTATGAGAGATTTTCATTGGCCAGTCCTGGAATTGATACATATCTTCTACTCATATCCTGTCAAATAGAACTCACTCCTGTACCAGTAAACAGCAAAGGAAGGTGAAAAATTTAGTCTAGGTGTATGCCTAGGAAAATGAGGAGAAAAAGGTTTTGTTGACTACCTACTCGGTCACTGTCACAGCAGATAGACATTCTATTCTTCCACATATATGCATTGATTTCAGTTTATCAGTTTATTCATTTCTAAAATTCTAGAAACAGATTTTCAGTCTGTTACTCTGTTGCCCAATGATGATCTCCTAATTGCACAACTGACTTTCTTTTCTTTTTTTTTTTTTTGAGTTGGAGTCTCACTCAGTCACCCAGACTGGAGTGCAGTGGCCGCTCCTGGCCACCGCAGCCTCGACCTGCTGGGCTCCAATGATCCTTCCGCCTCAGCCTTCCAAGTAGCTGGAACTATAGGCACGCGCTACCACACCCAGCTAATTTTTTGATTTATTGTAGAGATGAGGTCTTGCCAAGTTGCCCAGGCGGGTCTCAAACCCACGGGCTCAGGCAATCCACTCAGCCTCCCAAAGCGCTGGGATCACAGGCTGACCCACCAAGCCTGGCTCCTGACTTCTTTTTTTAACCAGCTTTTATAAGGTATAGTTGACAAATAAAATTGTATATATCTAAGGTGTAAAACATGATATTTTGATAGACATATATAATACATTGTGAAATGATTACCACAATGAAGCTAATTAACATCTGTATTGCCTCTCATGATTACCAACTGTTTTTTGTGGTGAGAATACTTAAGATCCACTCTCTTAGCAAATTTTAAGTATAGAATACATTTTTATTAACTATAGTCACCATGTTGTATGTACATTAGGTCTCCAGAACTTATTCATCTTATAATTGAAGGTCTGTACCCTTTGACAAACATCTCTCCATTTCCCCCACTACCAACCTCTGGCAACCATCCTTTTGCTTTCTGCTTCTGTGAACTCAACTTTTTCAGAGTTCACATATCAGGGAGATTATCCAGTAATTGTTTTTAGAAAGTAGAATTGCTGGATCATATTGTAATTCTATTTTTAATTTCTTGAGAAACCTCTGTACTGTTTTCCAAAATGACTGTATCAATTTATATTCCTACAACCATTATATAAGGGGTTTCTTTTATCCACGTCCTTGTCAACACTTGTCATATTTTGAATCTTTGTTAATAGCTATTCTAACAAGTATGTGGTGATGTCGCACTGTGGTTTTGATTTGCATTTCTCTGATGATTAGTGATGATGAGCATTTTTCATGTACCTGTTGGATATTTGTATGTCTTCTTTAGAAGAGTGTCTATTCGAGTTCTTTGCCCATTTTTAAACTGGGTTATTTGTTTTTTTGTTTGTTATTGAGTTTCATAAGTTTCTTATATTTTTCAATATTGATCTCTAATTAGATTTATGGTTTGCAAATACTTTTTTTCATTACTTAAGTTGTCATTACATTTTGTTGATTTATTTCTTTGCTATGGAGGAATTTATTAGTTTGATGAAATCCCACTTGTTTATTTTCGCTTTTGTTGCTTGTGTTTGGTTCTATAAAAAAAAAATTGCCATGACCGATATCATGACGATTTTCTCCTGTGCTTTTTTTCTGGGAATGTTATGCTTTCAAATATTTTATTTAAATCTTGGATTCATTTTAAATTGACTTTTGTATATGGGATGGTATAAGAGTCCGATTTCATTCTTCAGCATGTGGATATCTGCTTTACCAAGAGTATTTACTGAAGAGACTGTCCTATTCCCATTGTGTTTTCTTGGCATTTTTTTTGAAGACCAACTGGGGTTTATTTTGGGGTTTATCTCGGGCCTTTCTTTTATGTTCCATTTGTCTATGTGTCTGTTTTTTTATGACAGTACCATACTGTTTTGATTATTATAGACTTGCAATACAACTTAGATCAAGTAGTGTGAAACCTCCAGCTTTGTTCTTTTAGCTTACAGTTGCTTTGGCTCTTGGGGTCTTTTGTGGTACCATACAAATTTTAGAATTTTTTTTTTATTTCTGTGAAAAATTTCCTTGGATTTTGATAGGCATTACATTGAATCTAGCAATCACTTTGGGTAATATGAACATTTAAATAATATTAATTCTTCCAATCCATGAACATGGGATATCTATTTATCTGAGTCTTCAATTTCACCAGTGGTCTTATAGATTTCAGTTACAAATCTTTCACCTTCTTGATTAAATTGATTTCTGAGCATTGTATGTTCTTTGTAACTATTGCAAATGGGATACTTTTCTTGATCGCTTCCTTGGATAATTTGTTGTTAGGGTATAGAAATGCCTCTGATTTTTGCATGTTGCTTTTATATCCTGCAACTTTATTGAATTCATTTATTAGTTTTTAGGTCTAACAGTCTTTAGGGTTTTCTAAATATAAAAGAATGTCATCTTTAATATTTTTTTTCAGGAGGAGGTGCCAAGATACCACTGTGAAGCAGCAGATCCACCCCACTCTCAACTAGCAAGACTGAGAGTAGGGATTCTGCCATGTTTAGATGGAGTTATCCAGATCACTTTTGAATGGGTTGATTATCGTGAACCCAGCGAAACTCTCCCTGAGTACACAGACTCCAAAAAGATATGGCAGGTGTCGATTTCCAGGTTTCCCATCCCCTGCCCTGAACGAAATGCCCGGCATCAGGTGCATACAGAAGAGAAAGATCTGTTCAGAGAGGAAGAAGAGTGAGTGCTGAATGGGCTCACTCCCTCCCAGCAATGTGAAAAATGTCAGTTTCACACTGGAGGACATCTGGTCCGGAAGCAGTGATAGGCACCAGTGCACAGGTGGAATGAGGAGCAGTTCCTGTGCAAGAGGGCCTGTCTGTGAGGTGAATATGACTGATAAGCCCACCTCTCTGTTGGAGCAACAGAACAGAGACTTTCTTGCAGGGCATGGCAGAGAGTGAGAATCCAGCTCCCAATTAAAGGAGGTACCCTGAGCACATTTGGAGGGGTGAAACTCCCCACAACCAGCAGGGGTCTCCTTGATCACACAAAGAAAAGGCAGGCATGAAACCTAGGCACCCCATGCCCCTCCCCTCTGCAGCGAGCTAGGTACAAAAAGGAGCTGAGATAAGGGCAAGTGAATCTGGGATGTGCTTGAATCAGTCACCCTCCCCCCCACACACACCCAGGCCATCAATCACGTGCAACAGGGACAAATAATTTAGCCTTGCGAGTTTAGCAGAAGAGAGGAAACTGGCAGTAACAGAACCTACCAATGGGGAATGGACCTGCCCGCCAGCCACTGTTGTCTTTGTGGACTCTTCCCAAGTAGGAAGAAAGCTACGTGCAGAGTGAATTTGGCTGACAGGTCTTCAGTGGCAGCTAGGGAAGAAGCAGACCAGCACAGCTTGTGCCAAGTAGGGCAGAGAGTAGATGCTTAGCTGTCAATACACCCTGCACCCAGTAGGGGACTCTTTGTACACACAGGGACCAGAAAGCAATGACAGGCATGGGATTCTGGGTGCTCCACCCTTCACCCTGTTTCAGGCTCAGATAGAATTGGAAGCTCTGCTCAGGCAGAAAACCAGTTTGACTAGTTTAGCAGAGGGAGAGAGAACTTGCAATTACGGTATCCAACCACAGGGTGAAGCAAGCAGCAGGAGTAAATGCTTCCCCCTCACTGAGTGAACTATAGAGAAAAAGAGATCCATCACACATAAGGAAAAATCAATGGAAAAAGACTGGCAATGCCCAGAGTCCTAAAGAGACAGTGCCTGAAAAACCAGCTATAGGATCACAGACAACGGAAACCTCAAAGACCGATTTTCCTCTGATGACAGCTACAGAAATCAAAGATTGGAAGGAAAAAATGAACACAAGTCAAAAGAAACAAGAAACAAAACTCAATGAAATTGTAAAGGAGTTGGCCAATTTCAAAAAGGCCTATTCTGAAATAATGGAAATAAAGAACTCCATCTTCAAAATAAATAACAAACTAACAAGCAAAGAGAGCAGAATTAACCAAGTAGAGGAAAGAATCTTAGAGCTTGAAGATCAAAATATAGAATTAACCCAATCTGTGAAAAACTTAGGAAAAATACTCAAAAAGAAGAAGCAAATGCTCCAAGAAATGTGTGATTATATCAAGAATCTGAACTTACATCTGATTGGTATCCCTAAAGCAGAAAGGGGAATGGAGAACACCTTGGAACAAGCATTCCATGAGGTCATCCAAGAAAACTTTCCTCATATTGCCAGAGATGCAACATTCAAGCACAAGAGATTCAGAGAATCCCTGCAAGGCATAACATGAGAAGACCAACCCTTAGACACACAATAATCCACCTACACAAAGTATATATGAAAGAAAAAAATCCTAAAGACAGTAAGAGAGAAAGGTCAGACTACCTACCAGAAAAAACCAATCAGAATTGCTCCAGACTTATCTACAGAAACATTGCAAGCCAGAGGGATTGGAGTCTAATTTTTAATGTTCTTAAAGATAAGCAATTTCTTAAAAAAAAAAATTTCATTATGGGACCTGGTCCACAGAAGTTGTTTATTTGATGTAACAAAACAATACAGTTAGTGTTAGATCCAACCACAAAGCACAAAAGCAATGAAAGATTTGTACAATGTACGTAGAAAAACAAGATATTTATTGTGACAACTATATATTCCAAAAATAATGTAGATAAGCAATTTCAACCAAGAATTTCCTACCCAGTCAAGCTAAGTTTCATCAGTGATGAAGAATTAAAATCCTTCCCAGATATTCAATCCCTAAGAGAATTTGCTGCCTCCAGACCATATGCTGTCTTCAGAAGACTCTTAAGAAGGTATTGAACACACACACACACACACACACACACACACACACACACAGAATGGCCATGCACATCACAAGAGTACAGCAAACACAGAGTTAACAGAGCATACAGAGCACCCACAAAGTGAAAACTCACATGTATAAATGCAAATAAAAGAAAACAAAGCAGCCTTCTAAGAGCCCTATGATAGGAATAAACTCACACATTTCAATAATTGGCCTGAAGGTGAATGGACTAAATGCACCACTGAAAAAACACAGAGTGGCAAACTGGATACAGAAGCACAATCCAACAATCTGCTCCCTCTAAAGGACTCACTGAAAAGGATAGCCACAGACTTAAAGGTGGAGGATGGAAAATGAGTTTTCAGGTGAACAGAAAACAAAAGAAGGCAGGAGTAACAATTCAAATATCCAACAAAACAGCCTTCAAGCCATCAAAAGTTAAAAAGACAAGGAAGGACACTGCATAATGATTAAAGGTTCAATCCATCAGCAAGAAATATCCATCCTAAATATATATGCACCCAACACAGGAGCACCAGGTTTTATAAATTAACTACTAAGTAAACTAAGGGAGACATTGACCCTCACGCAATCATAACTAGAAACTTAAATACCCCACTATCAGCTCTGAAAACATCTTCAAGGCAAAAAAACAAAAAAAAACAAAACAAAAAAAACAATAGGGACATAAAGAACCTCAACTTGATGCTTGACCATGTGGACTTAATAGACATCTACAGAACACTTCACCCAACAACTATTGAGTATACATTCTACTCATCAGCACATGGAATATACTTCAAAATTGATCACATTCTCGGACATAAATCAAGCATAAACAAATTCCAAAGGAGCAAAGAAATACCATGCATCTTCTCAGATCACAATGGAATAAAAGTAAATATCACCACCAACAAGATCCCCCCAAAACACACAAATACATGGACACTAAGCAACATGCTGCTGAATGACTTCTGGGTCAATATGATAATCAAGACAGAAATAAAAAGATTCTTGGAAACAAATGAAAACAAAGGCATATCCTACCAGAATCTCTGGGATGCCACGAGAACAGCATGAAGAGAAAAGAAAAATTCATAGCATTGCACACACACACATCAAGAAAACAGAAAGATCACAAGTAAACAGCCTAACATCACACCTAAGGGAGTTGGAAAGGCAAGACTAGCAAAATTCCTAACTTCAGCAGAAGAATCCAGATCACCAAAAGAAAGTTGCAACTGCAGGGCATAGAAGACAAAAGTATTATAAAAAATCAAAAAGACAAAAAGCTGATCCTTTGAAAGTATAAATAAGATTGACGACCTCTAACCAGATTGACTTTAAAAAATAAAAATGACCAGATAAACACAAGTAAAAATGCAAAAGGTGAAGTCACAGCTGACCTTGAAGAAATTCAAAAGAATATCAGAGATTATTATAAAAACCTGTATGCAAATAAACTAGAAAACCTAAAGGAAATGGAGCACTTTCTGACATCACACAACCTCCCAAGGTCAAAACAAGAAGAAATTAAAACTCTAAATAGACCAATAACAATCCAGGAAATTAACTCAGTCATAAGAAATCTACCCACCAGAAAAAGCCCCAGATCTGATGGCTTTCCAGCTGAATTCTACAAGACGTACAAGGAGGAGCTAATACCAATCTTACTGAAAGTTTTCCAGGCAATCAAAAAAGAGGATATGCTCCCCAACTCATTTTATGAGCCCAACATCATACGGATACCCAAACCTAACAAAGGCACAATAAGGAAAGAAAATTACAGACTAGTCTGAAAATTACAGACTAGTCTCCATGATGAACACAAATGCAAAAATCCTAAACAACATTCTAACAAATAGGGTCCAACAACACATCTCAAGGATCGTCTAACATGACCAAGTGGGCTTCATTACTGAGATGCATGGTTGGTTCAACATTTGCAATACCATAAACATAATTTAGCACATCAAAAGATGTAAAACCAAGAAACACATGATTATATCATTAGCTGCAGAAAAAGAATTCCACAAAATTCAGCAGCCTTTCTTGATAAAAATTCTTGAGCACCTAGGCATAGAAAGAACATTCCTCAAAACAGTGAAAGCCATCTATGATAATCCTACAGGCAGAAATTGGAAGTATCCCCCCCAGAAAATGAGAACTAGACAAGGAAGTCCACTCTCACCCCTGCCATTCAACATAGTATTGGAAGACCTAGCCAGAGCAATCAGGAAAGAGACGGAAATCAGGGGTATCAAAATAGGAAAAGAGAAAGTCAAAATATCCCTCTTTGTGGACAATATGATCCTATATCTTGAAAACCTTAGTGAATCTGTCAAAAGCCTTCTCACACTGATAGTCGACTGTGGCAAAGTCTTGGGATACACAATCAATGTGCAAGAGACATTTGCATTTCTATGCACCAGCAACAAGCAGAGTTCCAAATAAAAAGCACAATTCCATTTACAATAGCCACAAAAAAATGAAACATCTTCTCCTTAACCAAAGAAGTGAAAGACAATGAAAATAAGAAAACACTACTCAGAGAAATCAAAGATGACAGAAATGGAAAAATATTTCATGCTCATGGATTGGAAGAATCAGTATTGTCAAGATGTCCATCCTGCCTAAGGCAATCTCCAGATTCAATGCAATATCGATCAAATTACCAATATAATTTTTCTGTGACCTGAAAAGACAATTCAGAAATTCGTATGGATACAAAAAAGAGCACAGATAGCCAAAACAATCCTTAGCGAAAGGAACAAAATGGGGGGTATCACGCTTCCAGACTTTAAACTTTGCTGTAAGAATACAGTAACCAAAGCAGCCTGGTACTGGTACAAGAACAGACACATAGACCAATGAAACAGGACAGAGATTATGGAAGCAAATAGTCGTTCTTGCAACCAACTCATCTTTGACAAAGCCATCAATAACATGCACTGGAGAAAGTAGACCCTATTTAGTAAATGGTGCTGGGAAAGCTGGCTGACCACACGCAGAAGAATGAAACTGGATGCCTACCTATCACCATATAAAAAATCAACTAAATGGATCAAAGACCTAAACGTAAAACCTTGAGCTATATGAATCCTAGGAGAATATATAGGAAACAATCTTATGGACATTGGAGTAAGCAACCAATTCTTGACCAAATCCCCAAAAACGAATGCCATAAAAGACAAGATAGACAAGTGGGACTTCATTAAACTGAAAAGCTTTTGCACAGTAAAAGAAACCATCAAGAAAATGGGGAGACAACCCATTGAGTGGGAAAAAATATTTGCTAATTATGTATCTGACAGAGGCCTAACATCCAGTATCTGCAAGGAACTCAAACTAGCTGAAAGGAAAAAAAACCAAACAATTCTATCAAAAAGTGAGCAAAAGACATGAATAGATACTTCTCAAAAGAAGACATACAAGCAGCCAACAGATACATGAAAAAATGCTCAGCCTCACTACTCATCAGAGAAATGGAAATAGAAATCACTAAGAGATACCACCTAACCCCAGTAAGGATAGCCCTCATTAATAAACCAAAAAACAATAGATGCTGGCGAGAGTGGGGAGAAAAGGGAATGCTTCTACACTGTTGGTGGGAGTGCAGACTAGTTCAACCTCTATGGAAAGCAGTATGGTGGTTCCTAAATGAACTAAAAATTGACCTTCCATACAATCCAGCAATACTTCTGGAAATATACCTGGAAGAACATAAATCATTCTACAAAAAGGACACCTGTGCATGCAAGTTTATAGCTGCACTGTTCACAATAGCAAAAACATGGAACCAAATCCACTGCCCACCAAAAGTGGACTGGATAAAGGAAATGTGGTATGTACACATGATGGAGCATAAAGAAGAACAAAATCATGGAATTCACAACAAATTGGATGGAGTTGGAGACCATCATACTTAATGATCTTTCACAGATACAAAGAACTGAATACCAAATGTTCTCACTCATAAGTGGGATCTGAACATTAATTATATTAGCACAAGGGAGAAATTGGCAGTCAATGGACACTGCCAGGGGAGGGAGGGAGGGAAGGAGGGGGGACATAGCATCACAAAGGGTACCTGGTCCTAATTTCGGGGAAGTGAGGGCCAGTTGGACTTTATCAGCATGAAGGCTATTTGTGTAACTAATCCTGACTTGTACCCCACATATCTATAATACAAAATAAAAAAGAATCTTTGCTTCCTTTTTGGATGCCTTTTATTTCTTTTTTCTTTCTTTCTTTCTTTATTTTTTTTCAATAACTTTAGTGAGTACAAATAGTTTTTGGTTACATGCATGCCTTTTATAGTAGTATAGAAGTGTGGGCTTTAAGTGTATCCACTGCTCCTCACCTGTGCACTTTGTGCCTGATAGGTGATTTTTCATATGATCATCCCTTCCAACCTTCCTGGGTCTGAGTCTTCAATGTCCATTATACCATTCTATATGCCTTTGCAGAGTCTTAGTTTAGCTCCCACTCATAATTGAGAACATGTGATGTTTGGTTTTCTGTTTCTGTGTGTTAGTTCTCCAATTCCATCCAAGTTGCTGCATGGTGAGGGCCTTTTTGCTGTATGATCCCATGGTAAAGGCAAGTGTGTAAGTGAGGGCAAGAGGTTAAACTCACAGCTTCAAGCTTCCAGGTTTTTTTTAGGAGATGGGTCTGTCACTCAAGCTGGAGTTCAGCGAAGCAATCATAGCTCACTGCAGCCTTGAATTCTTGGACTCAAATGATCCTCCTGCCTCAGCTTCCCAAGTAGCTGGGACTTTGAGCATGCACCACCACGCCCAGCTAACTTTTAAATATATATTTTTTTGTAGAGATGAGGTCTGACTTTGTTTTCCAGGCTGATCTCAAACCCCTGGCTTTAATAAATCCTCCTGCCTTGGCCTCCCAAAGTTTGGAAATACAGATGTGAACCACTGCGGCTGACCAAAGTTCATCTTTGGAGTGTGAGGGAATTGAAGAAAATTCTATTAGAGGTTTGTGGGAGAGGCAAGGTGTGAGTGAGGAAAAGTGGAAAATAATCTCTTTTGCTTCCATGTGCTACCTTCTGGACACACTGGAGCAGGAGTTGAGCCCCCATGGCCTTAGGCAGCCCTATCCCTATGCCTTTGCTGGGTGCAGCACAAGAGGCTGCGAGTATGGGTTGGAATCTGGTGCATGATGTTTTCCTAGGTAGGCATTGCATGCCAGTGAGTCCCCAGTTCTGGGTGCCTGGTGGTGGTCAGGTCACGTTCCCATGTATCCACTAGGCATTGCCCTAGTGGGGACTCTCTGGTGGCCTCACTCCTACAGCTCCACTAAGCTTTGTTCTTGTGTGGACTCTCTGTGGCAGCGCCAACCTCACATTTCCACTTGACATTGCTTTAGCAGAGGCTTTTTGCAGTGGCTCCACTCTGCAACAAGTCTCTGCCAGTCTCCCAGGCGGTCAGTGATATCTTTGAAATCTGGATGAAGGGTGTCAAGCTTTCACAGCTCTTACTTTCTGCAAGATGACAGAATTGGCATCATATGCACACTTCGTACCTTCTGGAGCTGTGGCATCCACTGCACCTGGTGCTGCTTATTCCATGGCTGGGGTGGCCACTGAGAGTGCTGCTCTGAAGTGTGGGGAGCAGAGTCCCAAGGTGGCCCAGGGAAGTGAGTTCATGGAGAGTGACCTGGGCTTGTTCCCTGAAACCATTCTTAGGCCTCTGGCCCTGTGATGGGAGGGGCAGCCTGGAATATCTCTAAAATGCCTTCAGGGTCTTCCTTCCATTGTCCTGAGGAATAGCATCTGTTTTTTTTTTTTTTTTAATTCAGAGTCTTCCCTCCACTCTGTCACCCAGGCTGGAGGGCAGTGACATGATCACAGCTCACCGCAGCCTCAACTTCTGGGCTCAAACAATCCTTCCATCTTAGCCTTCTGAGTATCTGGAACTACAGGTGTGTACCACCACATTCAGTTAATTATTTTATTTTTTTGTAGAAACAAGGTCTTGCTATGTTACCTGGGTTGGTCTTGAACTTCTAGGCTCAAGTGATCCTCCCTTCTCTGCCTCCCAAAATGCTGGGATTACAGGATTGAGTCGCCATGCCCAGCCCATCTGACTCTTTTCTATCCTGCTAATTTATTTATTGGTCACTAAGCTACAACCTTGGTTTCCTCTCCCGAACAGGGTTTCTCAGTCTTTACGTGGTCAGGCTGAATTTTCCAGATCTTTCTGCTCTGCTTTCCTTTTAATAAAAAATTAATGATAAATTCTTGTCTTTAAATTAAATTATTTCTTTGCCCCTGAATCTCAGTGTAAGTGATCAAATGTAATGAACACTTTAGTGCAGCTCCTTCTATATATTTTGTTTAGAAATTTCTTTTGTTAGATACTATAGTTCATCATTCTCAGGTTTGACCTTACACAAAGCCCTCGGGCATGGACACAATTCAACCAAGTTATTTGCCAGTTTATAACAAGGATGGCTTTTACTCCAATTTCCAATACCTTGCTCCTCAGTTCCATCTGAAACCTTGTCAGAATGGCCTTTATACAGTCCATATTTCTATCAACATTCTCATCACAACCACTTAATTTATCTCTAAGGAGTTTCAAACTTTCCTTAGTCTTCTTGTCTTCTAATTCTCCAGGAGAATCTAGGCTTTTTCTAGCCTGTTCCCCAAATTCTTCCAGCCTCTGCCCATTACCCAATTCCCAAACTGAATTCACATCTTCAGGTTTTTGTTATCAGCAACATCCCACTTCTCAGTACTAATTTCCCCACTTAGTCCATTTTCTGTTGCTTATAGTATCTGAATATCTGAAACTGGTTACTTTAGAAAGAAATGACATTTATTTCTTAAAGTTCTGGAGGTGGGAAGTCCAAGGTCTAGGGGCCATATCTGGTGAGAGCCTTTTGCTAGTGGGAACTCTCTGCAGAGTCTTGAGGCCGGTGCAGAGGATCACATGGCAAGAGGGCTGAGTGTGCTAGTCAGGTCTCTCTTCCTCTTATAAAGTCACAAGTCTCACTTGTAAAGGATTACAAGCCTTGAGAGACACATCAGAGACCTAGGCATTGTCACTGCTTGCTACTCTGGCATTGCTCTTTCCTTTTCCACCTGAGCTCTTCTTCCTCCACATCACAGTTCCAGTGGCCACAGCTCCAAGGAGAACCAAGCCATCAACAATTTCCACAATGTGGATGGTGGTCTGGGAAGACCCCTCCCATCCCCAGGGTGCAGGGCTCCAGAAGCCCCTCGTGCTGCACATGTTATGTGCATCTCTGCTCCTCTCCAGAAGGCACTACCATAGATACCCACTTCTGAAAGATTTCACCCCCTGCAGGCCTGATCTCTACAAGTTCTGTGTCCTGAGTTTGGTCCTCCCTATCCGACTGCCAGGCCAGTGTAATCTCCGCAGGGTAGAAGCCCAGGGCACAGCACCTAAGGGTGACATCCCCATCGGGGCTGGGATGATGAGTCACATGTGTCTTTGGGGGATCCGTGGGCTGCACCATCTCCTTCCAGTTATCCAGGTATCTGAGCATCCACTCCACACACGTGCTCTCCAAGTAGGCTCTGTGGTGCTCCACCACACCAGCAGCCTCCAACTTGCTCTGGGTGATCTGAGCCTCCGTGTCTGCCACGGACCAGGAGTGCAGATCCTCGTTCAGGGCAATGCAACCCGCACCCTTGTAGGCATACTGATTGTACCCGCAGAGGAGGTACCGGTTCCGCCCCACGTCGCAACCGTGCATCGCCTGGAAGGTAAGACCCTGCCTCACTCTGGCTGTAGTAGCAAAGCAGGGCCCGCAGGTTCCCTTGGAAAGTCTGTGCGTTCTCCTTGGCGCTTCGTGTATTCAGGTACCAATACTCCAGCCCCTCCTGCTCCATTCATGGCGCCTGCAGTTTGACCTTCTGACTCCCGGCGTCGCTGTGGAACCACAGGTACTGTGTGTCGTCCACGTAGCTGACGACGATAAAGCGGGGCTCCCTGAGGCTGGGCTTGGACAAGGCGGTGTAGACATTCCTCAGGGAATGCGATGGGTGTCGATCAGGTCCAGAGTCCCAAGAGCAGCAGGAGGAGGGCTCGGGACGCCATGACCCACATCCTCAAGGTCTGGGGAAGATCCTCTTATTTCTTTTCTCTTGTCTATTTGCTCTGCTAGGACTTCCAGTACTATGTTAAACAGAAGTGGCAAGAGTGGACATCTTTGTGTTTTTCTCAGTCTTAGAGATAAAACTTTTTATATTTTCACCATTAAATGTGATGTTAGCTATGGGCTTGTCATATATGACCTTTGTTATGCTTAGGTACATTCGTTCTATACCTAATTTGTTGAGAGTTTTAAAAATGAAAGCATGTTGACTTTTGTCTAATACATTTTCTGAATCTATTGAGATGATCATATGGTTTTTGTTCTTCATTCTGTTAATGTGGTATATCACATTTATTGATTTGTGTATGTTCAACCATTCTTGCATCCTACAGACAAATCTCACTTGATCGTGGTATATGATCCTTTTAATATGATGCTAAGTTTGATTTGCTAGTATTTTACTGAGGATTTTTGCATCTATGTTCCTCAGGAATATTCACCTGTAGTTTCTTTGACTGTAGTATCATTGCTGGCTTTGCTTTCAGGGTAGTGCTGACCTCATCAAATGTGTTTGGAAGTATGCCTTCCTCTTTGTTGTTTTGGAAGGAATTTCAGAAGAATTGTTATTAATTCTCATTTAAATGTTTCGTAGAATTTACCAGTCAAGCTATCTTGTCCTCAGCTTTTTTCTGTTGAGAGATTTTTGGTTATTGATTCAATCCCCTTGTAATTGGCTTGTTCTGATTTCTATTCCTTCATGATTCAGTCTTGATAGGTTGTATGTTTCTTGGAATTTATCCATTTCTTCTAGGTCATCAAATTTGTTGGTGTATAATTGCTCATAGTAGTCTCTTTGATCCTTTATATTTCTGTTTATCAGGTGTAAATTCTCCTTTTTCATATATTTTATTTGAGTATTCTCTCTTTTTTCTTAGTCTAGTTAAACATTTGTCAAGTTTATTTATTCTTTCTAAAACTGGCCGGATGTGGTGGCTCACCCCTGTAATCCCAGCACTTTGGGAGGTGGGAGTGAGAGGATTGCTTAATCCCAGGGGTTCAAAACCAGCCTGGACAACTTGGTAAGACCTTGTCTCTATAAAAATAAAAAAATTAGCCAGGCACGGCGGTACGCACTTGTAGTCCCAGATACTTGGAAGTCAGAGGCAGAAGGATCGCCTGAGCCTAGCAGATTGAGGCTACAGTAGCTGTAAGAGTGCCACTGCACTCCAGCGTGGGTGACAGAGTGAGACTCCAACCCAAAAAACAAACAAAAAACACAAAACAACAATAAAAAATACCTCTTAATTTCATTGATCATCCTATAGTTTTACTAATCTCTTTTTTACTTTTTTCTGCTATAATCATTGTCATTTTCTTTCTTCAATTAAATTTGGTCTTAGTTTATTCTTTTTTTTCCTAGTTCCTTGAGATGGAAAGTTGGGTTGTTTATTTGAGGTATTTCCTTTTGTCTTTATGTAGACATTTATCTCTATAAATTTTCTTTTCAGTACTGCTTTTGTTACATCTCATGAGTTTTGGTATGTTTGTTTTCATGTCCTACCATTTTCTATGTGGACATCTTGTTTTTCCTCAACAAGATTTCTGTTTCTTTTTTGTTGTATTCTAGAGCTCTTTCATAGCTATTCTCATTGGTATCTAGTTGCCTATTCTTTGTTTTTGTGAAGGAGATGAACACTGTGACCTCCGAGTCTGCATATTGCTCTCTCTGTAATGATTTAAAAATTTTGACTATTGTACTTTTCAGCTCTAGAATTTCTACTTGGGTCATTTAAAATAATTTCTATCTATTATTTTCTATTTTTCATTATTCATCATTTTCCCAATTTCCTTTGGCACTTTGTCAATGGTTTTCTTTGGCTCATTGAGCATATTTAAGACTGTTAATTTAATGCCTTTGATGAGTAATTCCAATATCTGAGCTTCTTCAGGGATAGTTTTTGTTAAATTCTATTTTTTACTAGTGAATGAGCCAATTTTTCTGTTTCTTTGTACACTTTGTAATTTTTTTTTGTTGAGAACTGGACATTTTGAGTGTTATCATGCTATAACTTTAGAAATCATATTGTCCCCTCCTCAGAAATTGGTTTTGAGGGCTTCAGTCATTCATGTAAAGTGACTTTTCAAACTATGTTTTCTAAGTCTGTATCCCTTGTGTGTATGGTCACTAGCATTTCTGTTCTGTTATCGCTGTAGTTATCATATGACTTGACAGTGATTTTTCTCAATTGTCAAAGTTCAGCAGCCTCTTCCTTCACTGACCACTTCCCTGGTTGGTGTATGTATCTGATCAGTTTCTGAAGTCATGAAATATTTGATTCTGAAGTTTTTCCAGACTAGTGGTTGTTTCACTGGAGAGACCATCCCTGGAATTCCTATTCTGCCATTTTCTTGATGTTTCTCCTTTATGGGCTCAAATGATAGAGACTCTAACCAATCAAAAACCATTTTCAATGTCCAGCTGAGAGATCTTATGTTATCTCTTGTTTTTCCAAACTTTCAACCTACTATTATGTGTTTGTAAGGGTAGTTCATATAAGCACTCTCTTGAATATACTATACTGCATGAATAGCATGGATGCTGTCTCATCTCTTCACGAAGCAGCGTTGGTTGCACCTATTTTCTCTATTGCTTTCTATTTTCAATTTCAGTGATTTATAAGCTAGCTTTCAATTTATATTGCTCTTCTTTTTATAACTTCTTGAGATGGGTGCTTAGATTAGTGATTTGAGATTTGTTATCCTTCCTATTGCAAGCATTTAGTGCTATAAATTTCCCTACAAGCTATGCTTTGGCTGAATCCCACAAATTTCAATGTGTTGTGCTTTTATTTTCCTTCAGTTCTATGTATTATTTTTATTTTCTTTGATACTTACTCTTTGTCCCATGGATTGTCCAAAATTTGTTGTTTTACTTCCAAGTGTTTAAGTATTTTCCTTTTGTCTTTCTGGTATTGATTTTTAGTTTCATTTCATTATGGCAAAAGAACACAGTCTATATAATTAAAGTTCCTTTAAATTTGTTATTTCTCCCCTTTATTATCCATGATATGGTTTCTCTTGGTAAAGTTTCACAGGATCTTGAAAAAAACCATACATTTTGCTGGCATTAGATGTTGAGTCTTATACTTGTCAATTAGACTGTGTTGTTTACTTTTTCAAAATCTGTGCTGATTTTCTGCCTAGCAGTTCTATCAATTGTTCAGAGTAGGGTGTTGATGTCCCTAACTATAATTGTGAATTTATGTATTTCTGCTTTCAGCTCTATTATATTTTCATATATTTTGAAGCTCTGTTGTTTGCTGGGTAATTGGGTAATTGATGGTTACTGGGCAACTGATGCTGGTGGTTGTGGGGTGGGAGGTTGGTTGCCCCTTTCCTTCAGTTCCTTTGTTACTGTCACTATAGACAGATCTGGCTGCTGCTGCCCCTGGGAATGGAATTCCCTCTGTTGGGCTTCCTCTTTCCTTGTCCCTTGGCCTTTTAATTTAATTAATTAATCAACTAAAATGTTTTTGTTCTATGTTTTCTAATGTTTCCAGGTTACAAACTTCTCTGGTATCTAGCTCAGTTTATATGAAAAATAAAAAGAAAACCTGGGAAATACATCATGATGTTTTTCAAGTCCAGAAATTCCTAGCCGACCACCTTCTTCCTTTTACCTTTCAGCATCATTTTATGATTGTCTTCTACTTTATTTCTAGGGTATTTAGTTGTATTTCCATGGGAGGAACAGGTAAAAATTAGTCTGTGTGATTTTTTTCTGGAACCAGAAGTCTGATTTATTTATTCTTTTAAATGTTCTTATTCTTTTAAAACTGGTTTAAAAACCACTTTTCCCCTGGCTGCCTCTGCTCTCTTTACAGAATGTGAAAAAAAATTTTTTTTATTATAGAGATGTGGGGTACAATTCAGAGTTAGGTATACAAACACTGATTATGCAGATACCCTTGTTGATGAGATATGCCCCTCCCTCCCTTAGCGGTTTCCCTTAACTGCCAATCCTACCGCCCCTGACAGTTTCCCACTACTGCCAATCCCTTTCTACAGAATGTGAAATTTGATGGATAGTTTTAAGAGATGGATGAACATAATCTTTCTTATGATTTAAAAAAGTCACTTTAGCTATTGCAGTAATCCAGGGGAGAGATAATGATGAGTTGGGCCAGGGTGTTAGTGACAGTAATAATTTTAAGAAGTAGTGAGAGTCTGGATTTATTTTGATGACAGAAAGAGGAGTTTTTGATAGATTAGATCTGAGCTATGAGTTAAAGGAGGGACTTACGAATAACTTAAATATTTTTGCTGGGACTGGGCACGGTGGCTCACGCCTATAATCCCAGCACTTTGGGAGGCCGAGGTGACAGGATTGTCTGAACCCACAGGTTCGAGACCAGCCTGGGCAACTTGGTGAGACCTCGACTCTACAATAAATAAAAAAAATTAGCAGGGTGTGGTGGTGCCTGCCGGTAGTTCCACCTACTTGGAAGACTGAGGCGGAAGGATTGCCTGAGCCCAGCAGGTCAAGGCTGCGGTGGCCGTGAACATGCCATTGCACTCCAGCCTGGGCAACAGAGTGAGACTCCAACTCAAAATATATATATATTTGCTGGAATAACTGGAAAAATATAACAGTCATTTACTGAGATGGTGAAGACTGGGGAACAGGTTTAGGAATGAAAATTAAGAGTTTAATTTTAAACCTGTTAAGTTTGACATAACTGTTAGGCATCAAAAACATGCCAACTATGCTGTTGGACATGTTGTGTACTAAAATTCTGGGAGGAGGTACAAGTTGTAAATATAAATTTATGAGTGATCAGCATATAGTATCTAAATCCAAGGGGCCAAATGAGGTCATCAAGGAAGCAAGTCTAATTGAGAACAGAAAGTTGTTTAAGATTTGGGACATTAAAAGTCAGTATTATAATTTGGATGTTTGTTCTCTAATGTTGGAAAAGGAGCCTAATGGGAAGTGTTTGGGTCATAAAGGCAGATCCCTCATGATGGATTGGTGCCATCCTTGCAATAATGAGTGTTTTCTCCATTATTTCCCGCAAGAACTGGTTGTTGAAAATACCCTGGCACTTCCTCCTTCCCTCTCTCTCTCTCTTGCTTCCGGTCTTACCGTGTGATCTTTGCCCACCCAGCTCCCTTTCACCTTTGGCCATGAGTAGAAGCAGCCTGAAGCCCTCACCAGAAGCAGATGCTGGTACCATGCTTCATGTACAGCCTTCAGAATCATGAACCAAATAAACCTCTTTTCTTCATATATTACCCAGCCTAAAGTGTCTTTTATAGCAACATAAACAGACTAAGACAGCCAGTAATATAAGAAAGAACTAACAAAGGAAACTGACAAAAGGGAACCAGGGGAGTAACAGGAAATTTAGGGGTATAATATCCTAGAGGCTAAATGAAGAAAGTATGTTAAGGGGCCAGCAATGTAAAATGATGCTAATAATCAAAAAGGTTTTAGGACTGATATTTTACTAGTGTACTTAGTAAGATAGAGGTCACTTGTGATTATGAAAAGAACAGTTTAGGTAGAGTAATGGAGCATGACTGAAGTAGGTTTAAGAGAAAATGAAAGGAGAAGCTGGTTTAGACAACTCTTTCAGAGACTTTTATGGTAAAGAAGGCAAAGAAACAGAGTGGTAGCCAGGTATGGTGAAAGTAAAGTAAAAAATATGCTTTTCTTTCTTTTAAATGGAAGAAATAATTTTATACTTATTTTATTGATATAGGAAAAAAAAACTAACAGCTGTTGAAGCAGGAGAGAGATGGGAGAATTCCTGGAATGATATCTTTGTATAGGCAAGAATGGGTGCAAGTCAATGTACAAGAAGAGGGATAACCTTAGATAGAACCATTCACCATTCATCCAGAGTTACAAGAGAAAGGTAGATTATCTAAGTACTAATGTTAGGTAAGTGGTAATAGTGATGCCATGATCTAAATGTATTTTATTTTTTATTGTGAAATATAAAACACATCCAAGAGGTAACTAAAATAAAAATATACAGCTTATGTATATGTTTATTAAAAATAAACATCTGTGTAACTATTGCACAGGGCAAGAGATAGAATATTACCAATGTTCTAGAAGTTCTAATCATTCTCCCCAATTATTACTTCTTTACTCCCTCCCCAAATCAACAACTATTCTGACTTTATAATATTCATTTTCTTGATTTTCTTAAACTTCTACCACATAAACATGTATTCTTTAACACTGTAGATTAATATTGAGTGATTTTTAACTTTATATTAATATGACCATACAATGAATATTCTTTTGTGTCTAGCTTCTTTACAGCTGACATTGGACATTTTTCTGTTTTGTTTTGTTTTTTTTTCAGTGAAATAGGAAACAAGTCATCAGCTAAGGGGAGGATGGAAAAGGAGATGTTGGAAGTTTTATAAGGCAGTTTGAAATAGTAGCCTATAAGCATGGATTAATGAATGTACCAAGGAAATATAATTGAATTTCCAGAGAGTACTATAGGCTCTTTTGAAGGCAAGGGCTTTAAAGTAGGACTAGTGAGTACGACTGTGTATTTTTCTTCAGCCATGTTCAGCTGCATGAGTAAAGGCCTATAGGTAGCATAGGGTAGGATTTAACAAAGTTTAGAGTTTTTCCAATTGATAATTACAAAAAAAGAAAGAAAGAAAGAAAGAAAGAAAGAAAGAAAGAAAGAAAGGGCATATACCAGAAAATGATTATAAAGTACTGTGGAGTTTATTTCTCGCTGAGGAGGAAAGAGAGGGCATTATGGTCGGGGTAAGGAACATGTAAAGGTAGTAGAAACAATAGATTAAAGGTCCTGATATGATGGAAGTATGAACTGAAGTTCTAGAGGAAGTGAGATAAAAAATAAGCTATGATTGTTAAAATATAGTATACTTCAAATTGGGAGTGTGAATGGATTGCATTGTTGGAAATGATGAGATTCCAGGAATAAGTGATTGTAATAGGGTTAAAACTAGGTTGTTGGAGCAATAAAAGGCAAGAAACTGAGTGTCTTTTTTTTATCAGAATGCCTGTATTAAAGCCTTCAAGAATTATGACTGGACTAGTGCTTGAGAGAATAACGGTGTTCCTGTAGCTAAAACCTTCAAAGAATGAAGGGGAATAGCCCAGGCCTTGGTAACTTACTGTGACAAGTGGGTAGTATAGTTTAATAGCATGTAATTCAAAGCTGGAAAGGTTTCTCCTTCTTTTTAGAAGAAAAAGGTAGGGAGAACTTCTGGTAGTGGCAATTAGAACATGGAGTATAACGATTCTACTTTTATGCCCGGGGTTTGAGGAATATGGTAAAGAAAACAGCATGGTAAATAGTATTTTCTAGGCATATCCATGTTTCCGTTAGAGGAATAAGGTGAAAGGAATAAAAATTTAAGGATGGAAGGATTTCACTGATAAATGACCTTGAGTTTCAAGGAGCACAAAGGGAGGATTTTCAGGAAATAAATAAGGGTAGGAGATGGACTCAGAAAAGAGGAGTGGAGAGCTTTATGAGAAGTATAGTCTGGGAATGATGGATGGACTTCTCTAGGGAATGGAGTAAACAGGGATAAGAGGTATGGTGTAATTAGACCTATTTCCAAGGCAGACAGAGGTAGTAAGACTTTTTATACCATAAAGATGAGACTAGTTTGTAATTATCCAACATATCCTACTTTTCTTCTATCCTTTGTTTTCCAGATATTCTGATGGCACCTGACAAAAATAACTGAAAAATTAGAAGTGGATTCAGGGAGAGTACATTACATTTCTATTGCCTATGTAACATTACTACAAATGTATTGACTTAAAGCACCATACATTTATTATCTCATAGCTTTTCTGGCTCAGGAGTTCAGCATGTTTTTGATGCATACTCTGCTCAGGCTCTCACAAAACTGAAGTTGAGGTGTTACCCGGGCAACGTTCTCATCTAGAGCTTGGGATTCTCTTCCAAGCTCATTCAGGTTGTTGGCAGAATTCAGCTCCTTGCAGTTGTAGGCATGAAGTCTCTGTTTTCTTGCAAGCTTTTGGGTGGGGTTAGTTTTCCCAGAGACTTCACTGTCTTCCTAGCCATGTTGCCCCGTCACATCGTGGCAGCTTACTTTTTCAAGAACAGCAGGAGAATCTCTCTTGTCCTATAAAATGGAATCTTATTTATTGTAACATAATTATGGTAATGACTGTCTCATCACTATTGCCATTTAACATAACCTAATCAAAGTAGTGACTATCCCATCACATTCACAGTTTCTTTCCACATTGAACAGGAAGTAATTATACAAGATACGTATATCAGAAGAGGTATTTTAGGGGCCATTTTAGAATTCTGCCTGCTACAGTCAGCCCCAATGATGCATATTCTTTCTACATGCAAAATACATCACTTCAAAGTTATTATCTCATTATAGCATCAGTTTCAAGCCCCAAATTTCATAATTTATATCATCTAAATTAGATGAAAATAAGACTCTTGTGTACAATTCATTAAGTACGGCCCTGAGGCACAGTTCCTCCCCATCTATAGACCTGCGAAATTAAAGGGGCAACATACCTCCCAACATACTCCTTTTATTTAAAAATGTTTTTTGAGCCTTCCTCTTTGACCTACATATTGTTTAGAAGTGTGTTGAATTTTCAAGTGTTTAGAAAACTTTTTGCTTTCTGTTATTGACTTCTAGTTTGATTCCATTATGATAAGGGACATACTATGTATGACTTCTTTTTTATTTTAAAATATTTTATTGTCAAAGACTGTGTATATTCAAAGTGTATGACATTACGGTTTTATATATATATTGCGCATTATCTCAATCAAATTAATGGACACATCCATCACCACTCATGCTGTAAATTAGATCCCCAGAACTTGTTCATCTTATAACTGAAAGTTCATTCCCTTTGATCAACATTTCCCCATTTACCCTAATCCCCAGCTCCTAACAATCACCATTCTATTCTGTTTCTGTGTTCAACATTTTTAGATTTCACATATGAGTGAGATCATATAGTATTTGTATTTCTGTATCTTGCTTATTTCACCTAGCATAATATTCTCTAGTTTCATCCATGTTGTAAATGACAGGATTTCCTTTTCCTATAATTGTATGTGTGTGTATATATTTATATATATATCACATTTTAAAATAAATTCTTCCATTAATGGACACAGGTTGTCTTTATATATTTAGGCTATTGTGAATAATGTTGCAATAAACATGTGATCCAGATATGTCTTTGTGGTGGTGATTTTATTTACTTTGAAAAAATACCCAGAAGTGGATTCTTGGGTCATATGATGGTTCTATTTTTAACATTTGGAAGGACTTTCATACGGTTTTCCATAATGGTTGTGCCAACTTATATTCCCACTAACAGTGTATAAGGGTTTGCTTTCCTCCAGACTTTTGCCAACAATTGTTATCTTTTGTTTTTTTGATAGCAGCTATTCCAACAGGTGTATGATTATATTTCTTTGTAGTTTTGATTTGCATTTTTCTGATGATTAGTGATGTTGAGAATTTTTTTTAGTATGCCCATTGGCCATTTATATGTCTTCTTTGGAAGAATGTCTATTCAAGTTCTTTGCCCATTTTTAATCAGTTTATTTGTTTTTGTATTTGTCAATTAGTTGTGTGAGTTTTTAAAATATTTTTTGCATATTAACCCCTTATCAAATATATGGTTTGCAAATATTTTCTCACATTATATAGGTTGCTTTTTCGTTTTATTAATTGTTTCCTTTCTGTGCAGAAACTTTAATGTTAGATATAGTCCCACTTGTTCATTTTTGCTTTCGCTGCCTGTGCTGTTGGTGTCATATAAAAAGATTGCTAAGACTAATGTCAAGAAGCTTTTTCTCTACATTTTATTCTAGCAATTTTATGGTTTCAGATCTAATATTTAATTCTTTAATCCATTTAAAACTAATTTTAGTATATGATGCAACACGATAGTCTAATTTCGTTCTTTTGCATGTAGATACCCAGTTTTCTCAACACTATTTATTGAAGAGAATTTCCTTTTCCTATTGTGCACTTTTGGTGCCCTTGACAAAGTTTACCATATACACTTGGGCTTTTTTCTGGGTTCTCTGTGGTTTATGTGCTTGTTTTTATGCCAGTACCATACTGTTTTGATTACTATAACATTGTAATATAATTCGAATCAGAGAGTGTGATGCCTCCAGCTTTATTTTCATTTTTATTTATTTATTTATTTACTTGTTTATTTATTTATTTTTCATTTGGAGTCTCACTCTGTCACCCAAGCTGGAGTGCAGTGGCATGCTTACAGTCACCGCAGCCTCGACATGCTGGGCTCAGGTGATCCTTCCACCTCAGCTTTCCAAGTAGCTAGAGCTACAGGCTTGTGTCACTACGTCAGGCTAATTTTTTTTGTTTATTGTAGAGATGAGGTCTCACCAAATTGCCCAGGCTGGTCTCATATCTGTGGGTTCAGGCAGTCCTCTCACCTCTGCCTCCCAATGTGCTGGGATTACAAGCGTAAGCCACGATGCCCAGCTATTTTTATTACTTAAGGTTGCTTGGTTGTTCACGTCTTTTTTGGTTCCATACAAATTTTGGGATTTTTTTTTCTATTTCTATAAAAAAAAGTCATTAGAATCTTTATAAGGATTATATTGAATCTGTAGATTGCTTTGGACAATGTGGACATTTTGACAATAATAATTCTTCCAATCTATGAACATGAAATAGGGTTTCATTTTTTGGTGTCTTCAATTTATTTTATTAATGTCGTACAATTTTCAACGTACAAACTTTTCACCTCTTTGATTAAATTTGGTCATAAGTATTTGATTTTTTTAAAAGACAGAGTCTCACTATATTGCCCAGGCTGGTCTCAGGTTCCTGAGTTTAAGGGATCTTCCCACCTCAGCCTCCCAAGTAGCTGGGATTACAGGATCATGCCACTGTGCTTGGCTCTATGTATTTCATTTTCTGATGCTGTTGTAAATGAGATTGTTTTCTTAATTTCTTTTTCAGATAGTTCGTTTTTTTTTTATGAGTTGGAGTCTCACTCTGTCACCCAGGCTGGAGGGCAGTGGCATGCTCCCGGCCACCATAGCCTCAACTGCTGAGCTCAGGCAATCCTTCCTCCTCAGTCTTCCAAGTAGCTGGAACTACAGGCACATGCCACCATGTCTGCCTAATTTTTTGATTTATTGTAGAGGTGAGGGCTCCCCAAGTTGCCCAGGCTGGTCCTGAACCTGCAAGCTCAGGCATTCCTCTCACCTCAGCCTCCCAAATTGCTGGGGTAATAGGCGTGAGCCA
>CAUYQG010011890.1:0-16544 GCA_963574415.1 Tarsius wallacei
GGTTACAAGTGAGGTCCACTTAGATCCCTTGATTGGGGCCAGCCTGCTGGCTTCTCCCTCACGAAATGACTCTTTTCTTCAGCACAAAGAAGAATTTAGTGGGGAGATACTTTGAGACAATGTGAGTAACCCGCCCCTCACTGAACTTTCATCATTTGTTCATTTATTCACATCAACATGAACTTACAGTTTTTTTGCTTTTTTGGTGAGTGATGTTGTGCCAGTGTGGTTATTTATTTCGATGCTGAAAAGGTTCTGAAGGGACCCCCTTCCTGCTGGCTCCTTGTCCCCAGTGATGTCCCCATCATCCCCATACATCCTTTCTGGCACAAAAGATGGTCTAGATTCACCTTGTTCCTTCTCTGGCCTAATCCTGGAATTGGCCATTTCTCCAATTTTAAGCTTTCTGTTGAATTCCCAAATGAGGTTGGACATACAGTTATTGTATTGTGTGTGTGTGTGCAAGTTGGATGTGTGTTAAAATAGTTTATTTATAAAACATTAACAAATAGACTAGAAGTTTTATAACTGTGGTTGGGCATTTTTTATCCTAAAAAAATACACTAGAAGCTTTAAGTGGGGGCATGGGATAGTGACCTGGGCCTCTTGTGGCTTCTGCTTCGCCCCTCAGCTTGCGAGGTGCACACCCCTGACCTGGCCTCTCCCGCCTTGGCTGGCACAGCTGAAGCCCAGAGGGGCGCAGGCGAAGCTGGGGTCCCGCCAGAGCAAACACAGCCCCTGCACATGGCCAAACGAAACAGCCATGGGTCAATATTAGCTCGTGCAGAACGAGCCTGAGGAACGTGTGGTTTGTCCCCTGTGGCCTCTGGGAGAGAGAGGTGGACTTGGGAGCTCATAGGAGCACTCACCCTCCTTGGTCAGCCTCCTTCTGTATGGATGGAGAGACAGCCTCCTTCTGTGTGAGTGACTCACTACAGCCTTGAACTCCTGGGCTCAGGTGATCCTCCTGCCTCAGCCTCCTGAGTAGCTGGAACTACAGGAGCATGCCACCATGTCCAACTAACTTTAAAATAATTTGTGTGTGTGTGTGTGTGTGGAGATGAGGTCTTGCTATATTGCCCAGATTGGTCTCAAACTCCTTTTTTCCCTATGGCTTCTGGAAAGCAGCAGAAGGCTGGTCAGCAAGCACTGAACTTAGAGTCAGGAAGTTTGAGTTTTAGTCCTGTGTCTGTCCAGTTCTGTGGTGGGACTCTAGGAATGTTACTGCCTCACTCTGGACTCTTTTATTGCAAAGGTCCCTTCTCCCTGCAAACTAGAAACTTCGACCTTCAGTGCATCTGATCAACTAATTTAGGTCCACAAAATTCAAAATTCTTTAGGGGCCAGGTAGAGAAGGTAAATGTGTGATGTGATCCATTGTGAGACAATA
Source organism: Tarsius wallacei (assembly GCA_963574415.1). Lineage (NCBI taxonomy): Eukaryota > Metazoa > Chordata > Mammalia > Primates > Tarsiidae > Tarsius > Tarsius wallacei. The sequence continues at coordinate 1,391 of CAUYQG010011890.1, forward strand.
GGGAGAGGTGGGGATTGTGAAAAGCTGGAAAATGTGTTCCTGGCATGAAGGCATTCAAGATAAAACAGCAACAACAATGTGAAAGGACTGTGTTGGTCCAAGAAGCCCTCAGTCTGCAGGCCCCATTGACTGTTTTCACTTGTGGCTGGCTCCAGTGGACAGCCCTGTCATCTCACCTTGTCCCGCCGCTTCCTACACCTGACCCTGGTAGAGAGGGGGCCTGGCTGGGGCTGTCGCAGGCAGGAGCAGGAAATCATCCCGGGGGAGCTGCAAGGCTTGGTTGTGAGACGGGGCCTCACAAGGCAGGGAGTAGGCCTGGCCGGGCCTGGAAGCCACGTGGCCCCTGCTGGAACCTTTGTGCCACTACCTGAGATGTCATCTACACTCCCACTGTGGGTGTGCACAACCTCCTGCCCACTTTATCTATGGGTCCTTTTGCCCTGGTTTCCTATCTCCCACCTCCAGCTGCTTCCCCAGTCCCTCCCTCCTGCTCTGAGGGAGAACCGCTGACCGCTGTCCACACCCTGACCAGCCTCTCCAACCCCTTTCAGAAGCCAAGAACCAACTTCTGCTCTTAGAAGCCAGCATTTGAGTCCCAGTCTTCCACTTAGGACCCAGGCTGCAGGATCCTGGGCAAATGACACAGCCTCTCAAAGTCTTGGCTTTCTCATCTATAAATGGGAAGCAATTTAGTCTCAGATCACTAGGTTGTGGTGAGGCTTGAACCAGGTAAGGTAAGAGAGTGAGGTACAGGGCAGCTGTTCCTCTCATCCTGCCTCTCATCCTTGACTCCCAGAGGATCAGGAACTCAGCTCATCAGGGCCTGCCTGGAGGCCCACCTCTTCCTGAAACCCTTCCCTGATTACCAAAGCCCAGGCTGAACTCCAACCTCCAGACTCAAAGAATAAATAGCTCCACAGCAGGAGAGAGAGATAGAGGAGCAGGAAGGGGCCTTCAGAGCATTTAGGACAGACTTCTCATCCTGAAGTTCATGAGTTTTATTTTATAAAAGGGTAAACTGAGGCACAGAGAGTAAGTACTCTGTGCCCTGGCTCACCCCTGCCTGTCTAGCTTCCACTCTGTGTTGACACACAGATAGGATGAAGAGGCTGCATGTCAGGACCGAAACATGGTGCAAACCAGGATGCCCAAGCAACTCAGAAGAGGGAACGATACAAAACAGCATAAAAATAGTAGAAAAATATAGAGGAATGATTTTATAGTCAGATACTTTAACAGACAACATACATTAAAGTATCAACAAACTCAAACACCTTTTAAAAATGATTAAAAAACATCCATAAGTAAATTGAAAAATTCTTGCAAATTACATTCCAGGCAAAAGATGAATTTCCTTAATATATAAAGAACAACTTCAAATCAATAAGAAATAGACCAATAACCAGAAAAAAATAGGCAAAAGATGGATAGTTTCTAAAAATAAGAAATATGAATGGTTCCTAAACATGTGAAAATTTTCTTAATCTTACTTATAAAAATAATTGAACTGCATTGCAAACCATTTTTTATCTATCATATTGGTAGAGATGAAGAAGTTTGCTAACTCACTGTGATGATGAGGACCTGGGAAGTGGATACTCTTTTACACTGCAGGCGGGAGTATACATTGGTGCAACCTCTGTGAAGCGCAATTTGCCAGTATTTATCAAAATGGGGACGCTCGTGCTCCCTAACCTCATAATTCCACTTTTAGGAGTCTAACTGCACATGTCCTGTACTCAAACGTGTAAAGTCTTGCATATACAAAAATGGTTATTACTGTAGTGTTTTTAAGTGCAGCAGGTTGGAAACTAACGTCATTGGTTAAAGGCTATGTAATTAAGAGACAGCCACTCAGAGGAATACTATGCAGCTGTAATAAGCTCTTTATGCAATTACATGGACCGGTCTTCAAACACGTGAAGTAGAGACACACGGCTCAGAATACGGACAAGGCATGCTACTAATAGTGTTAATAGTATACCTATGTATGTTCTTGTGTGTGCTGGAAATCTTGGGAAGGAAACATGAGTAAACAGGCCTAGTGCTTACTACCCCAGGGGAGGATAACGGGGTAGTTGTGAGGGGCCGGATGGTTACTTGCTTTATTATATATCCTTTTGTGTATTTCCAATGTTGTCCCATGTGCATTTGTTGTCTGTTAGAAAAAAAAAACATGTTTAAATGTGGGCAGCAAGGAAGGGTACAACTTTGCCCATAGGAAGAGGGAAAATCTCAGGCACCGTTGAGGGCTTGCTGAAAGGCTGGGGAGGCAGAGATGGGCTCCCCTGTGCCTAGCCCACAGTTCTTCCCCATCCTGAGCAGCGCTAGGTCATGTGGTGTGGTGGAAAGGATGCAGGAGTTCATGTCTGAACTCTGAGTCTACAGCTCCTCCCAGGAACCGACTCACTGCTGTGATCCTCAGTTTCTTAGTCTGTAAAATGGGGTTAAACTGAGATGATGTCTGTGCAAGGCCAGCCCTCCAACAGTGCTCTGTGATGCTGCTCTTTCAGCTTCCTGGCCATCACCACTACCCTCTGCCACCCTGGGAAGCCTTCTGGGGCAGAGCCCAGCTCCCCTCCCCTCTGCAGGAGGAGACACGGCCACACTGCTTAGCAAAGCAGCGGAGGGGCAGGGTGGAAATTGTCAACACCACACAGCCTCGATGGGAAATGGCCTGCCTGTCCAACCACAAAAACTCCCACGCTTCCCACCAGTGCAAAGGACTTGGGGAGTGGGTGGGGTCGAGGATCATGACACCAGTGACATCTTCAGGCCTTGTACCCCCAAGCCCCCTTGGCCAAGGTATCTGGGCCTCACGGCCTCATGGCTGCCCACTCTGTGAGTCCTGGGAGAGGGGTTGTGTGGGGGCTCTGCCTCAGAAGGCCTTGGCTTCCCTGGAGAGCCACAGACAGAGTAGTAGTGCCTGATAGGTGGGAATAAACCAAGGCTCAGCTGACTAGGCCATGAAAGGCCATAGGAAGCCACTGAAAGTTCTTGAGCCAGGAAGTGCTTGTTCAGAATCTGCCTTTGGGAAGAGTGGTTGGCAGAGGGGAAGGTGACAGATTGGGGGAGGGACCGGGCCCCAGAGGCTACCTGTCCAGGCCAACTTCCTCATCATTGTCTTACTCTTCACAGTAATTCTGCAAGAAGGGCTGGTCTATTGTTACCTCAGTTTTACTGTTGAGAAAACATGCTGCTGAGAGGTGGGGAGACTGGTCTTTGGTCCCACCCCAGGGCAGAGCTGGGATGGGAGGCACTTTGTCCCCTAAGCCTCTGTGGACTTCCCCTGCACCTGACACCTTTCTAACAAGGGGCCTGCTATTTTTAGCCCACGGTGTCATCTCGATTATGCCTATTACTAAGAGGTGGCATTGTTATGCGTTCTCGTGATGCTGTCACTTATGTTGTGACTGTTACCACTTCTCCCGAGTTTGGCTGCAATCACTGGGGCTGCCATCTGTGGTCCACACCTCACCAGGCCCCAAGACAGCCCTGCGTGGGCAGAGAGTGTGGTTGGAGGACTTGGATGAGGGGTGCTGGGAGCTGGCTGGTTCCTGCATGGAGGGTAGCCCCTGCAGGCAGGTCCTTGTCCTGTTCACTGCTCTCTCCCCTTGGCACATAGTAGGTGCTCAGTAAATCCCAGTGCAGCATGAATAAGTGAATGCTGCAGCCCCCTCCAGATCAGCGTATCCACACTGTCCTCCTGGAGGAGGACGGCAGAGCAGAGTTTCCACATATACGCCATCATTGGGGCACAGAGGGGCATCCTCACAGCAGTGGTGGAGACTCCAGGCACCTCGGTGGGGTTGATCTACAGGTAGTGTGGCCCTTTAGTCAGATACATGTCCTGGTTGGTCACCTACCTCACTTGTCCAAAGGTTGTAGTTGTCAAAGGATACACATGTATATATTCAGAATTGGTGCCCAGACCTCCTACTCTTTAGACACTTGTTGGAGGACAGAGGCCCCGAAGCCAGCTCGGACCACAGACCCTAGCCCTCCAAGGCCCTGGGCCAGGGGACCCCCTGTCCTGCTGGGAGGAGCAGTGGAGGCTGGCCGGGCTGCCCCTGGGTCCTTCTCCTCCTTCTGCCCCCAGCCTGGTGCCACAGCTAAGTCCAGGGAGTGTGGGGGTGGGTTTGGGCAGGGGGGACAGAGCAAGGCCGAGAGACTAGGGGGGTAAGAGGGAAGCTGGATCCCTTGGCGACAGGGGGAAGCAGACTGAAGAGAGGAGAGGAAGCTGGAGCTTCTGGCTGGGCAATGGGAGGCTGGAGGGGCCACACCCAGAGGGTCAGCTGAGATGTATGGAGTACAGGGCTGTGTGCATGCGTGTGCGTGCGTGCGTGTGTGTGCATGTGTGTGTGTGTGTGCATGCCGTGCTGGGGAAGCTGAAGCTCAGGGGCTGGCCTGGGCAGGGGCTAGCAGCAGCTGGAGTCCTCAGAGTAGGGATGGTGGCCCTGAGACAGCAAGTAACCCCCTCACGGGCTGGCCTCCCAGCCTACCTGTGCCCCGCATGGCAGAGAGGCCCCAGACACAGTCAGGCTCTTCAGCCCCTGGCTGGCTGGGACAGATCTCTCAGCAGTTGCTGGGGATTTGTGGGTGGATCTGAAGGGGTCACAGTCAGAGGCCCCGCTGACTGGCTGGGGCCTCCTAGCTGCTTACCTAGCACAGAGGAGTTTGAGATGGCTGGAGGGGGTCTAGCCCTGGAGGCAGCTTCTTGGAGGAAGCTGCCTGGCCCTGAGGCCTGGTGATGGGGCCAGGCCTTATGAGTGTGGATCAGGACCCCTCCCAGATGTCACAGGATAATGGAGGTTAGAGCAGGGAAGAGAGCATCCAAGGTCCCACAGCAAGCCTATGCTCCAGACAAAACCAGAAGCCCAGCCAGGGAGTGCAGAGCCAAGCAACTGAGAGTTGTCACTTGCTGAGATGATCTTGTTTCTGTGTTCTTGCTTGCTGCCTCCCTCACCGGAACGTTTACTCCCAGGAGCAGGGTCTTGTCTATCCTGTTCACAGCTGTGCCCTGAGCTTCCAAAACAAGCCTCTTGCTGAATAGTCAGAAGGCCTGGGCAGGCTTCTTTGTCTCACATCACAAGGTGTCCCAAGGAAAAAGATTCAGGACTGGTACAGAGGCTTCCTGATGCCATTAGGGTCGGGGATCTCATTGCCTTGCCCCTCTAGCAGCCTTTGGGTATAGTTTCCGTCCTCATGCACCCCAAATAGCTGCTGTTTCTTTGGGCATTGCACCTGTGTTTCTGGCAGGAAGAGGGGAGTTAGGATAGTGGGTGGAAGACCTGTTGATGAAGCCTGTCCCTTTTAAATCAGGAACACGGCAGATTTCCTAGAAGTGCCTAATAGTGCATTGGCCAAACCATAAATAGTGGTTCTCTGCCTTGCTTTTTTTGGTTAACATCTTGTAGGGTCTGGTCTCAGACTCGGCCCTCACTTTTGCTGTTTGGTGGTGATTGTTTTCTTTGATAAAATAAAAACCCCCTATCTGGGGGAAATACCCCAATGAGGTCATTCTTACTGAGGAGTTCATGGCAAGCATGCTATTTTAGCCACCTACTTCTTAGGGGGCCTGAGTCCCTGAGGTTCTTTCCCAAGGGTGGGGTTAACAGTTGGGAGGAGGGGGCGCTGCCAGAGTTGGGTGCTTACCAGGGATGGCCCCGTAATCCTTGCAGCAACTCTGGACATGCAATGACAAGTCCACTTTACAGCTCAGAGCAAGGCAGAGGCTGGTCAGACACCAAAGCTGGGAGGGGAGCCAGGCTGCCCAACTCCAGGGCCAGCATTCTACCCTGCATGGACAGCACTGGCCTTACCCATGGTCCACACTGCTCAGCTCTGGAAGTGCCTGGAGCTGATACTCAGCCAAAGGCATCAGCACAACTGTTGGGCTGTTTACCACCTGTGCCCCCTCCACCTGCCCTGCCATCACCCTGCAACCTTCTTCTTACAGAGCCTGTGGCAGCATTAACAGACTGGGAGGGGACTCATTGTGCCCCCTGGTGCAGCCTGAGACCCCCGGACTGCCTGGCTGAGGGGCAGCCTCCTTGGAGGGTCCGACAGACAGGCAGGTCCCTTGCCTACCCACTGGACTTAGTGAATAGTCACTGGAGGGCCTGACTCTCCCCGGCCCCAGGCCTGTGAGCTGCCCTTGTCAGGTGACCCTCTGAGGTCAAGGCCTGAACTCCCTCCACAGGACACGCTCTGGCCCCGGCCCTGATGGCATCAGGAAGCCTCTGTACCAATCCTGAACCTCTTTCCATGGGACACCGTGAACGTGCTGGGTTGGGGGACAGGAGTCGGGAGGGAGTACAGTGTCATTTCTCATATTTTTCAGGCTCTCCAGATCTCAGTCCCAAATCCCAAAGCAGGAATGAGGTAGGGAAGGCAGCCAGGAGAGAGCCCCAAGCCAGTGGGTGGCAGGAAGATGACCTTCAGCCTGGACGGGCTGCAGAGGGCACCCAGGAGTCCCTGGGAAGAGGAGATCCCTGGAGTGATCCCTGGCTGGCACTCCTTGTGGGCTGCCCGTGCAGCTGTCCCCAAGGAGGGCTGCATTCTGGTTCTGCTGTGACTGGCTGCGTGTCCCGTGGCAGGCCATGACCCCCTCGGGGGCTGGCGGGAGCCAATCACCTCTGCTTTGCTGCTTTCCTCTCCTGGCTGGGACTGAAGGAGGCTCAGCTGAAAACGGATACAACTAACAGCAGAAAGAATCAGTAATAATCATAATCTAAGCAGCTGCCATTGTGTGGTGTCCTCACCATGACTCAGCCCCTCCTGAGCGCTCCACCTGGCTTCACTGAAAGGACACAAGCCTCCCCAGCTCTTTGTTTAAACATGAGAACGGGCGGAGTTGTGGGTTTCATTTTTATCTCCAGGCATGTGGGTGAAGTGGGAAGTTCCAATGATGCTCTTTTGACTTAACAAAGGAAACTCACAAGCAGTTCTGCCTTTGAGGAAACAGAGAGGTCTGTTTAAATATTAATACACCACAGCAACGAATTATCAAGCAGGATGACTGCCCAGAATTATGAATGGTTTTGGGAGTAAAGATGGTTTTCTAGGATTCGGGACTCATCTCTGAAGACCCCTCTGTCAGAAGGAACGTTTACAAGTGCAGTTTTACAAGATCCGTATCTGCCCTGCGCCGGTGGCGGAAGTGTGGGGCACTTCCTCCCTCTTATCTTGCTGAGTCTGGAGGGTCTTCCACCAGTCAGCAAAGGGAGTATGAAAACTGATCTGGAGAAGCTCAAAACTTATCAGCTGTAACGGAAAAGATCAGAATATAAGAGGCGAGCATATACAATGTTGCCACCTGCACGTACAGTGAGATGGGCGCTATCTTCATCCCTGCTTTGGGTGAGAGGAAACTGAGACTTGGAGAAGTCCATGACTTGCCCAAGGTCACCCAGTCAGGAAGCCAAGGGCTGCACTTGTGCTGGGGGACCCTGATCTCTGTCCAGCGTCGGGTCCGGCCTCCATGGTGGACCCTGCTGAGCAACTATGTTCACTTCCTACTGCCACTGTAATAAGTGACCTAACTCAACACAGATTTATTATCTTATAGCTCTGGAGGCCAGAAGTCTGAAATGGGTCTCCTGGGGCTAAAGTTAGGTGTGTGCCGGACCGCATTCTCCCTCTGGAGCCTCTAGAAGGAAGTCCGTTCCCTCGCCCTTTCTGGTTTCTAGACACCGCCTGCATTCCTTGGCTCACAGCCTCGTCCTCCTTCTTCAGAGCCAACGGTGTGGCCTCTTCTGCTCTCCCTCTGACTCTGGTACTCCCACCTCCTGCTTTCACTGGGTCCACCCAGATCATCCGGGATAATCCTCCCATCTCGAAATCCTCAGTTTCATCACACCCGTAAAGCCCCTTTGCCATGTAGGTGATGTATGCACAGGCTCCAGGGCTAAGACGTGGGTGTTTTGGGGGGGCTTTGTTCTGCCTAGCACAGTGGCCTTGACCAAAGGGTTGGGAGGAAGTGCCATGCCGTTCCTCCTAGTTTTGGGGCCTTTGGCTTTTGCCCCTGTCTAGTTATGGTCTAGCCGTGTATACCTTTGGGATAGCAGCTGTCCCCTCCTCAGGACGCTGGGTGGGGATGATAATAAAGCAGGCCAGGCGTCCATTCCACAGGGAGTGATTGAGGCTCCTGCCGAGGGACTCGTGTGTTCTGGGGGCTGCTGACCCAGTGAGGAACAAACGACTCCGTCAGGACTCCCGTGCTTATAGGAGGGAGTTGGTGCCTGGGGCTGCCACTTGTGATCTGCCCAGGACTCAGGATCAGACAGATGAGTGTTGTATGATTGAGGTGAGGGAGTAGGGAGAGGCCGAAGGGAGAAAACAGGCAGATGTACCGCAGCCTCGCGTCTTGCAGAGAGGGCATCAAGAGCTCAGAGAGGGCTGCGTCTCCTTTGAGACCACCCGGCTGCTGAGCGGGAGCTGGGATTCCCATGCTCCGGGATTCCCATGCCGGTGCTGCCCACCCCCCTAAGGGCTGTCTGCCATGTCTGCGGGGCTCCCTTCATATATTTTTAAAATCGACTTACCGCTTTTTTATTTAAGTGCATCTGTTTTAAAACGAGACTTTATGTTACGCCTATAAATGGAAAATCACAGAACTCATAGTCTGGTGATGTATATTTTTATAATGCACATTAAAATGAATTTATCACTATAAAAATGAAAAACGTTCATCCATAGACCGTGTGAAATCATCCCACGCGCCATGTGCACGTTGAGTTCCTGTCTGTGGGAATTGGCCCCATGCCTGCTCTGGTCTCACCAAATCACCGTGTTATGAATGACTGCCATTTAGCATGGTATGAATTCTTTGAAGGATTTCCTGGCACATCAAATGCAGACTCCCCAGCATGGCCCCAGGGCCTGCCTGGTTACTGCTTCCCAGTCTCCAGGCCCTCTGGCCTCGCTGCTCTTGGACAGGGCAGGACTTCTCTCAGTACTCCAAAGGCCCAGTCAGAAGGTGCCAGAATTTGAACCCAGACCATGAGTCGGGTCTCACTCTGTTGCCCAGGCTGGAATGCAGTGGCACAATCATGGCTATTGCAGCCTTGATCTCCTGGGCTCAGGTGATCCTTTCACCTCAACCTTCCAAGTAGCTGGGACTACAGGAATGTACCACCATGCCTGGTTAACTTTTTAAAAAAATTATTATTTAATGTAGAGATGAGGTCTTGCTAAGTTGCCTAGACTGGTCTTGAACCCCTGGGCTCAGGCAGTTCTCCTACCTCTGCCTCCCAAAGTGCTGGGATTACAGGTGTGATCCACCATGCCAAACCCCAAGTTCTTAACCACATTACTTTTGCATGATGTTCAGTGTCAGTGAGGCCTATGAAGGAAAAGAAACAGGCTTGAAAATGAAGTAGGGAAGGGGCTGGCTGGGCCTCCCAGGAGCCCCAAGCTTACAGGGTTCCCTTGGTCTCATTGGCAAATGGAGAAGGGTTTGATCAAGTCCACCAGACAAGTCCTGTGGGTCCAACAAAGCAACTCCTGCCTAGGAGGAGGAGCTTAGGGGCTTTTTATGACCTCTCCTGTGCAGAGATGAGGGGCTATGGCAGTGTCCAATCCTAAGTCCTCAACCTCATGGGAGGGCGAGGCTTCGTGACTGATCCTGTCTGCTCCCTACTGGAAGCCAGGCACTGCCAGGGAGGTCAGCCTGGGGACAAAGCAGGGCTTCTTCCAGCCATGTTGCATGTGCTTCTTACTCCCTTTATTGCAATATGGATAATTGATCATCTGAGAAGGGAGACAGATCCCCTCTATTAGATAGAGCTTGCTCCATAGTCATGGCTTATTAATTCCAATTTTTCCCGAGAGCAAAGGGAAAAGAATCTCCAATTTTGTGAGTAACAGGGAGCCTTGAGGCCCATGATGGGGGTTGACTGAGGGTCTCCCAGATTGCCATGAAGAGCTGGTCCTGCTGGAGCAAAAGCCCAGGGCCTGGCATGTGGCTGGTGGATTTGCTTAGCAATTATTCTCCTGTCCTGGTTTGGGGCCCTGCACGCCTCTTCAGAGCATGGGAAGAACATGCTTCTCCCTGAGGCTGGGGTCAGGGAGGGAGAGGAACACCAGCTCCAGGGTGGCTTCTAGGACCCGTCAACCTCAGTTCAAATCCCCGCTCCTTCACTGACCGGCTGTGTGACCCTGGACAAATTGTCTCACCTCTCAGTTTCTTCATCTGTAAAATGGAGGGAATAACAGTACCTCCCTCAGAGTGTTGAGGTGAGGGTTAAGGGAGTTCTTCCAGAAGCATGCCCAGAGCATGTGGGGAATGCTTACTACACAATAGCTGTTCCTTTCTGGACCTCTGTTTCCTCTTCTGGACATGAGCTTGGTGGCAGTTCCAGCTTCCAGGGGTGGTGGTGTGCGTCCAGTGAGCAGGGCTATGAAACTGCTGAACCCCAGCCCTGTGCAGGGCAGGTCCTGAGGAGGGTGCGAGGGTCTGCTGTCCCTGGGAAGTCCCTCCCTGGGGATCTCTGAGTCAGGCTGTGGCCCTCCCCCTACTCCCTGCCCTAGGGGCCCCGCCCCAGCTGTGACAACCTTGCTCCTGCCTGTCTAAGGGGCAGGAAGGAAGTGAGGAGGGCAGCCAGCAGTTTCCCCTTTTCTCCCCGCTCTAGCACCAGACTCCTTCTCCTCAGGGCCTTGCCGGAGGGGACTGCGGCACCATGGACCCCCGCAGGGCTGCCAGACGCCAGACCTGCTGCTACTTCAATGTCCGCGTGGTCACCACCACCCTGGCCCTCTACCATATGGTGAGTATGCGGCAGGCCCAGGGAGGCTGTGCCCCGTGTGTGTGTGTGGGGGGGGGTTAGTGGCCCCTGATCTATGGGGTCCCTCACATGGAAGGACAGCTACTTACCACCTCTCTGTGGGACCCTAGATAAATCCTTTTCTGCTTCAGGCCTCGGTTTGCCCCTCCATCAAATGGGGAGAGGGGACCCTGCAGTTGCCCAGGGAGTGGGCAGTGAGGGGAGCAGGAGTCCTCCTTCCAAGCAAATGTGACTGACATTCGCTCTGAGGCTCAGTTTCTGTCTCTGTGAAGTGGGCACAATAGCAGCCATGAGATTATCTGTGTGTAAACACAGCAGCAGATGGGAAAGTGCTTTGGGAGCCAGGAGTCTTGGGAGAAATTCAGTTGGGATTGTTGCCAGGATGCGAGGTCGGCCACAGACACAGATGCAGCCCTGATTCTTCCTGTGGGGCCTGGACGGGACCTGGGCTATCCAGGGAATGAGAAGGAGGAATCTCCCCTTTGTGCTTCCAGGGCGGATGCAGCAGGCTGAGTCCTCTTAGTTTATGGCTCAAACCATGGCCTTCCCCAACCTAGGAAAACGTGAGTTCTGTGCTAATCAGTGGGTAACTTGCCTGGCCTGAGCCATGGGGCTGCCCGAGGTAACGGCCAGGGTTCCCCTTGGAAGCTGGTGTGTACTTTAACCCACAGTGTAGCTCGGGGCAAGTCATAACCCCTGGGGTCAGGGCTCCCTCTCCATCTGGGGTGGCTGAAGGTTGGGGTCCCTGTTCTGTCCTGTCTAAACCCACCACCACCCCCAAGCCCCTGGCCACACCCAGTTCCCCCAGACCCAGACTTCCTCCTAGGGTGACTCAAGGCTGTGGTTACCAGTCCTCTCGAACCTGGAAGAGCCTGACTTCCTCAAAATTGGCCTAAATCCGCAGGCTGGTTGGGCTGTGGTAACTGCCTGGACCTGGCTGCATCTGCTTCCTGTCACAGGCAGGGCAGACAGGGCTGTGGCAAGGGCCCAGCCTTCAGAGGGGCGATGCTACTTAGGGGTTAGTACACAGCCTCTGGATCCGGGCTCCTGTCTGCAAATCCTGGCTTCCCTGCTTCCTGGCTGTGCAGCCTGGGGTGACTTACTTAACCTTTCTGAAACTCATTTTCTTCATCTAAAAAAAAAACTGGAAATGAGAGTAATACTATCTATCTGATAGGTTGTTGTGAGGGAGATGACATTTGCAAAGCATGCAGAACAGTGCCTAACATGTAGTGAGTGCTTGATTATTAATGTGCGTCAGACATGGCCATGCCGTCAGCACGCTGGTAGTCAAGCTGCCAGCTCCCAGGACTCTGGTTTTGGGAGAAGCTTGGAGGTCATCCTACCCAGCTCAACTGAGAGACGGAAATGACCCATCAACTGCCCTGGCACCCTGTCTTTGGGGCCTTCAAGCTCAAGACTATGCAACATTGCTGGAAGGACAGCAGTAAACAGAGGCATCCCACAGGCAGCAGGCCCTGTGTCCTTACCCAGTTCTGCCTCTAATGGGCTGTGTGGTCTCAGATCTGTCTCTCTCTGGGTCTCAGTTTTCCCTTTATAAAGTCAGGGGTAAGAGGACATGGACTAGTTCAGAGGTTTTAAATCCAGACGCCTCCAGGGTCCAGACAGGTCATGTAAGTGACTGCAGTGGGGGCGGAGGGTTCTGTGGTGACCTGGGGAGCCCTTGCTGGTGAGCCTGATTGACCATGAAGGAATGTGGGCCCCAGCATCCACTCTCCTGATGCTTAGATAGGCAGGAAACAGGCTTTTATGTTACCTCTTGTGAGGTCTCAAGGCTGCTGACTGACACAAGGCAAAAAAGAAATTCCTGTGCCAAGTTTGTTTGCAGATTGCCTGGGCCCAGAGACAGCCCTGCGATCCCTGGGCTTTGAGGCTCTTGAGGTTTCTTCTTGATCACACCATCTGAGGTCCTCACCTATAAATGGTTACGTGATATCCAGTCCTTGCCCACAGGCCTGGAGAATGTGTGGGCCCAGGGGATCAGGGAAGATTTCCTAGAGGTGGTGCCATTGGCAGGAGGTGCAGAGTTTGGCTGTGGGCAGTATAGAAGGGGAGGAGAAACAGGTGAGCAGAGATGTGTGTGTGTGTGTGTGTGTGTGTGTGTCTTATACAGGGACACTGCTTGGAGGTTAGGAAGGAGACCGTGATAGTGACTTTAAGTGACAAGTTAAGAGTTTGGACCTTCCCTATTGTGTACCACTGATATTTCAGGCTGGATAATTCTTTGTTGTTGGAGTCTGAATTGGGCATTGTAGAAGTTTAGCCACAATGTAGATGCCAGTAGTATCACCTCTCCATTTCCCTGCCCTGCCGGTTGTGATGGCTAAAAATGTTTCTAAATATGGGGTCCAGTTGCTCCCAGTGGAGACCCACTGCCTAGCATGTGAATCATGGGGAGCCATGGGATGTTCTAGAGGAGAAGGCATAAGAACAGAGGAGTAGCCTGGAAGCCTTACACCTGGCTCAGGCATCATCTCTGGGATGCGGCTGCCAGTTGACTCCAGTTGGGGGTTTATCTTCCTGCCCCAGTGGTGAGCATCCTCTCTCCTTCCCAGAAAGGTCAGGGACTGGGGGCTTTCCTGTGGCCTAGCAGTCAGGTAGCAGGTGTGCTGATGGCACCTTGAACATCTGGATGGAAAAAGAGAAGCTGTGGTCCAGATGTGCCAATAGCCCCTGCTGGTTGTCATCTGGAGCCAGCCATGGATGACGAGTGTGCGTACTGTGAGCTATTTGTGGATGTGGCCCCTCTGGGGAGGGTTAAATTGGGCCCTTGCCGTCCTGAGACAACGCCACGCTTTATCGAGTCATGGGGGTGTTATGACGGGAGCACCCTTTCATGTCCTGTGGGGGAAGCCAGGTCCCTGGCTTGGGGTGGGCGGCCTTCCTTGAGATTTCACTGGGTTTATGTAGAGAATTTTCTGGGTCACCCAAACTTGCACATGTAGGAAGCCAGAGAACTTTTCTTTTTTGAGTCTCACTCTGTCGCCCAGGCTGGAGTGCAGAGGCATGCTCACGGCTACCATAGCCTCAAACTCCTGGGCTTAGGTAATCCCTCTGCCTCAGTCTCCCAATTAGGTGAGACTACAAGCATGCACCACCACCATGCCCAGTTAATTTTCAAATTTTTTTTGCAGAGGCGAGATCTGGTTATGTTGCCTAAGCTGGTCTTGAGCTCCTGGGCTCAAACAATCCCCTGTCTCAGCCTCCCAAAGTGCTGGGATTACAGGTGTGAGCCACCATGTCTGGTCCAGAGAATTTTTCTAAATTGTCTGCTTGGGTCCTGACTTGCCATCAACCTAATTCCTAAGTCAAGCACAGGAGGTGGGGACCCCCGAAGATCCTTTGGCTTGGAGATCTCTCTCTCCCTGACCTCTCCTCCTGGTGCTTGGAGTTCCACGATTAGAAATGCGTCTTCTGGATAAAAAGTTGCACCTGCTATGATTTCAATAGTGTAGACTCAGGATATGTCACAACAAGGCAGGAGGGAAAGAGGCTGATGCTCAGGGCAGTTGTGTCTGGGTTATAGGATGGCGAAAGCTCTATTTTTCTTGCTTTTCTGTCTTTTCCATATTTGGTACAATAAGCATGTACTTAGAACGGTTTTAGATTCAAAGAAACATTGTGAACATGGAACCGAGAGTTCCTGCATCTGGCACCCGGTCCCTCCGTTGTTAACGCATTTGCCACAACTGGTGAATGAACACTGAGGCACCGTTGGCAACCTGAGTCCAAGCCTCGTGCTTCTGTCTTCAGCTTACCCTGATGTCCTTCTTCTCAGCAGCCTGCCTGCCACGCAGGACGCCATACTACATTTCGTCATCCTGACTCTTTAGGCTCTTGGCCATGACCGTTTTTGATGACTGTAACAGTTTGTGGATCACTGGTCAGGCTTTCTGTTGAACATTCCTCAACTGGGATTTCTGATGGTTTTTTCCTGATTAGACTGCGGATGTATTTTTGGGAGGAAGACCCCAGGAGTGACGTGCCATTCTCAGCTTATCATGTCAAGGGAACGTTCTACAAACAGGACTTACCCCTGTTGATGGTGACCTTGAGCTGGGGCTTCTCCCTTGCAAAGTTACCCTTCCATGGCTCTTTGGAAGGAAGTCGCCATGTGCAGCCCTTTGGAAGGATGTTGCCATGCAGCCCACACTTAAAGAGGGTGCATTCTGCTTCACCTCCTTGAGAGCGGAGCAGCAGCAGACAGGATTTGGAATTCCTCACAGGAGGTTTATATAATAAATGGGGTCTCCCCAGTTAAAAGTAAAAGGGATCTCCCCATTTAAAAATAAATGGGGTCTCATTTAAAAATAAATGGGGTCTTCCCATTTATTTAATTTATTTAT
>CAUYQG010011892.1:0-64837 GCA_963574415.1 Tarsius wallacei
ATGTCTGACAAAGGCCTAACATCTAGGATCTACAATGAACTTAAATGTGCTGAAAAGAAAAAAACAAACAGCCCCATTACAAAGTGGGCAAAAGATATGAATAGACACTTCTCAAAAGAAGACATACAAGCAGCCAACAGATACATGAAAAAATGTTCAGCCTCAATAGTTATCAAGGAGATGCAAATTAAAACTACACTGAGATACCACCTAACTCCAGTCAGAAAGGCCATCATCAATAACTCAAAAAATAAGAGATGCTGGAGAGGATGTGGCAAAAAGGGAACACTTCTACACTGTTGGTGGGAGTGTCAACTAGCACAGCCTCTGTGGAAATCAGTGTGGCGATTTCTAAAAGTTCTAAAAATCAACTTTCCATATGATCCTGCAGTCCCCCTACTGGAAATATACCCAGAAGAACTCAAATCGGTCTATAAAAAAGATACCTGCACGCGTATGTTTATCACAGCATTGTTCACAATAGCAAGAACATGGAACCAACCGTGCTTCCCATCAAAAGAGGACTGGATTAAAAAATGTACATATACACAATGGAATATTATGCAGCCATAAAGAAGAACAAAATCATGAACTTTGTAGCAATCTGGATGGAATTAGAGTTTATAATACTGAGTGACCTCTCACAGAAACAAAGATGTGAGTATCACATGCTCTCACTCATAAGTGGACCTTGAACAACTACTGTAATACTATAAGAAAAGAATTGACAGTAGCAGGAAACTGTGGGGGGGATGGAGAGGTGGGATTGACAGTAGTTGTTATTTGTCTGGGGAAGGGGGGACAAACCTCATCAACAAGGGTACCTGCACAATGAATATTTGTATACCTAACCCTGAATTGTACCCCACAATTTTAAAATAAAATTTTAAAAAAGAGAATAATTCTGGTTTATGCTAACTGCCTTGGAATAATTATTAATAGTGCCCTCTTTCACTCTCAGAAGTTCTCCAGTTTGGATGACAAATATCTGATCAGGCTAAAGTACAAGGCTATGGAGGTAATGCAGTAAGAGATTGATCCAGGGCAAGGGATTATTGTAGTAAAATAAAGCATATTCTGCCCAGGAGATGAAACTTACCACATAATCCTACAAATATTTCCTTTCTGATTACTTTTTATTTCCAGTTTTGGCAAACTACACATAACAAAAAATTTTCCATTTCAACCATTTGTAAGTGTGCAGTTTATTGGCATTAAGTACAATCACATTGTTATGCAACTATCACCACTAACCATCTCAGCAACTTTTACTCCTGAAAAACTGAAACTCTATACTCATTAAACAATAATTTCTCATTTTTCTCTTCCCCAAGTCCCTGCCTACCTCCATTCTACTGTCTGTCCCTATAAATTTGACTACTCTAAGTATCTCATATAAGCGGAATCATACAGTATTTGTGCTTTGGTAACTGGCTTATTCATTTAGCATGACACCCTCAAGATTCATCCATGTATAATGTCAGAATTTTCTTTTTTTTAAAGGTTGAATAATATTTCATTGCATATCTATACCACACTTTGTTTACTCATTTATCCATCATTGAACACTTCTGCTGTTTCCACCTTTTTGATATTTTGAATAATGCTGCAATGAACATGGATGTAAAACTACCTCTTTGGGATGCTGTTTTCAGTTCTTTTAGGTACATACTCAGAGATGGAATTGTTAGATCACATAGTGATTCTATTTTTAATTTTTTGAGAAATCAACATTCTGTTTTCCATAACTGGTACACCATTTTACATCCCCAATTTCTCCATAATGTCACCAAAACTTGTTGTTTTCTATTTTGCATTCTGGTTTGATAGTAGGCATCCTAATGCGTGGGAGATGAAATCCTTTATTTCTTAAACTACAATTTGTATATTCAGATTCAGCATGGTGCAAATTCTTAGAACATCCAATTATTGCCATGTGTTGAGAAACCCTACTTTTATATTAAAACAAATGGTTTTTTGAAATTAAATATATTTTACAAAATAATCCTCATATATATTTGCAAGGTAAAAGTTTCCACAGGGTACCTTAATAGCATGGCCTTTTCCTAGGTCTTTAGGGAGTACCAATTCACTGCTCTGCTTCAATTAAGGATCTTAGGTAGAAGAGTGTGTAAAGCAGAGGAAAATCCATTCTTACTAATACTCATATCAGGTAATGTCAGCTAATTTTTGAGTCTGTGGTTGACCAAGTGTCTGACACATGTGATATGACTTCTATATATTAGACACCCATTACTGGAGGTAGAGAATGGCTGACATACTAAGAGCTTATAACTACAGAAATTCACAAATAATCTCAGAACTACATCTTATTTACCCTTCTAGCTTAATCCTTACCTTATTTTTTACTAAAGTAACCAAAAGTAGTAATTTGTCTTAGTTTTCTTTCTTTAAAAAAAAATAAACAGCAATTCAAAGTAATAAGAAAAGCCTCTAAAAACAAATTGACTAAATTTGAATTTCAGCTTAGCTAAATTACTGGCTAGGTGGTCTGGGTGACCTTAGGCTACTTATTTATCTTCCCTCTACCTAAGTCACCTCACCCATAAGATACAGGTAAAGCACTTTGAAAAAGACTTCAACAAATGTTTGCAATTATTATTATTTAAATTATATTTAAACATATGTTTCAACCAGAACAAATATAATCTTTCTGATTAATTAACATATGTGTGTGTGTGTGTGTGTGTATACACACACACATACCCACTAACAGATCACCGTGTAAGTAATCAAACGTAAACATAAAATGAATTCACATAGAAAAATCTTCAGGTTTGTCAGTCAAACGCTTAACTCAATTAGGAGCACAGATAAAAAATTCATTTGAATTGGTTTAATTTAGCATTGCTAGAAATTATTCAGATCAAGAGAACAGTGCATTTGATTCCTCGGTTCTAAGACAAGCTATTACCACTCACACAAATCAACTGAAGTGTTTGTTTTATTTAGAAATGTGTTGTTGCTTAGAAGTATTATATTATTGTATTCCATATTAATCTACCAAAAAAAGTCCATAAATGCCATTCCACTACACTGTTATCTAACTAGAAAAAAGAATTCAGCTTTATTTTATTTATTGTTTAATCTCCTGATACTTCCTTACGCCAACAGCCAGAAGAGTCACTGACATTTGGCAAATGAATGGCCACAATAATTGTGTTCTCTGCTGGCATGAAGTAGTTCATAGCCACTCACTCATTGCTATAAAAAAGACAATGCATTATTATTGTCAAAATATGAACTTAATCTATCAGAATGACTACATTTGAATTTAGCTTAGAGTTTACTAATGAGGTATTGTTTTATGTAGGAATATTTTTGTTTTCTCTCATTTGCTTTACAGTACCCCTGAAGATACTCTTACCTGGGAATAGCTAAGCTAGTGAAAAAGATTACAAAAAATTTATTTTCCCAAAATTTTAAGAAGAAAATAAAAGCTTTAATAAGTTTTAACAATTCAAGTATTAAAATATACTAATTAAACACAAAATATTTTTCTCAGAATCTTACCATGTCAATTTCCAGTGAAACTAGACACAATATTAAGTCCAGCACATAGTAGAGGTAGCATATACTGACATTTGTAAGCATGTGTCACTCAAGGAATTATATGTCATTCTTGGTTACTAGCTGTCAAAAATAGAGTTGATGTGGCTGGGAGGCTTCAGTTAAAAGTTAGTGAAACGTTTTTTAGTGATTCAATTCATTCAGTCATTCATTTAAATTGAGATAAAATTCATATACCATATAATTAACTCTAAAAGTTTACACTTTAGTCATTTTTAGTATATGTACAAATGTATGCAACCACTATCACTATCTAATTCCAGACATGCTGGTCACCCAAAAAGAAACCCTTTACCCATTAGTTGTCACACCCCATTCCCAATGTGAATGGAATGATACAATATATGGCCTTTTGTCTGAATTCTCTCACTCACTATAATGTTTTCAAGGTTCATTCATGTTATAGCATGTATCAGAGCTTATTTCTTTGTATGGCTGAATAATATTCTATTATATGAATTTTAGGATCAGCTTTTCATTTTCTGCAAAAAAGTTGCTGCAATTTGACAAGGATTGCATTAAATCCATAGAATAATTTAGGGAGTATTGCCATCTTAACAACCTTGTCTTCAGATCTATCTATCTTTCCATTTATTTAGGTCATTAATTTCTTGTAACTCTTAAAAAAAATTTTCAGTGTATGTTTTGAACGTTTTTCTTAAATATTTCTCCAAGCATTTTATTCTTTTTGATGCTAGTATAAATGCAATTTTTTTAAAATTTTATTTGGAATGTTAATTGCAAATATAGAGAAATGCAATTAATTTTTGTATATTATTCTTGCATCTTGCAAACTTGCTGAACTCTATAGTTTTTATGAATAGTATTTTCTATATAGACTATTATGTCATTTGTGAATATAGATAGTTTTATTTCATATTTTTAAATCTTCATGTTTTTTAATTATTGTCTTTGTCTAATTTTCCTGGCAAGAATCTCAAGGAAAAATTTGGATAAAAGTGATGAAAGTGGATCTTTAATCCTGTGCCTGATCTTAGGGGCATTCAAAATTTCAACATTATGTAAATTGTTAGTTGTGGTTTTTAAAGATGTCCTTTACATAAGTGACTCTATAGATTTTTTTTAAAAACTATCCTATTCCTAGTTTGTTAAGTATTTTATCATAAAAGCATGTTGGATTTTGTCAAATGTTTCTTTTGTATCTACTAAAGTGATCATGTGAGCCTTGTTCATTATTCAATTAATATGAGTATTAGATTGATTTTTGAATGTTGAACATGGTATTTTTGGGACAAAATCCACTTGGTTATAGTGTATAATCCTTTCTATATGTTGCTGGATTCAGTTTCTTAGTATTTTGCTAAAGATTTTTGTGTTTATATTCATAAGGATTATAGGTCTGTAACTTTCTTTGCTTGTGATGTCCTTAACTGATTTTGTAATACTGACCTCATAGAATAAATTGGAAAGTACTCCCTCCTTCTCTATTTTTAGAAGTGTTCGTAAAGGGATGGTGTTAATAATTGTATTTATTTATTTATTTATTTATTTATTTATTTATTTATTACTAATATATCTTTACTTATTGGTCTATTGAGATTTCTTCTCCATTCAGTTTTGGTAGCTCATGACTTTCTTTTTTTTAACTTGTAAATATATATATATATTTTTTAATTTTAAATATGTGGGATACAATTCAGGATTAGGTATACCAGTGGTATACTTTTGGGCCTTCCTTTGCCTGGTTTGAGATCAGGTACCCTTATTGATGTTTTGTGCTCCCCCTCTCCTGGCAGTATCCCACTACTACCAATCCCTTTCTTATAGTATAATGGTAAATGGTAAGGGTCCTCTTATGAGTGAGAACATGTGGTACTCAGTTCTTTGACTCTAAGAATTTACATATTTAATGGAGGTGGTCTAATTTGTTGGAAGACAATTGTCCATAGTATTTCTTTATAAGCCTTTTATATTTCTGTAATGTCAGTAGTAATGTCTCCTCTTTCATTCTGATTTTAGTAATTTGAATCTTGTGTTTATTTTCTTCATCTGTCTACCTAAAAGCTGCCAGTTTTGTTTATCTTTTCAAAGAACTTACTTTTGTACATTTATTTTTCTTTCTTTTCTACTCTCTAAATCATTGATTACCAACCAAACTTTTATTTGCTTCATTTTTTTGCTTTTAGTTTAGTTTAGTCCTCTTTTTCTAGATTCTTAATGTGGAAAGTTACCTTATTGATTCAATATCTTTGCTCTTTTTTAATATAAATGTTTACAGCTATGAATTTCTCTCTAAGCACTGCTTTAGCAGCATCCCATTGGCCTTCGTGTTTTTACTTTCTTTCATCTCAAAATATTTTGTAATGTCCCTTTTGATTATTTCTTTGGCCCATTGATTATTTAGAAGTTTATTGTTTGATTTCTACATATTTGTAAATTTGTCACATTTGTCTCTATTATCTATTTCAAATGTGGCCAGATAACATATTTTATATTTTGTATGATTTCAATATTTTTTGATTTGCTGAAAATTGACCTAATATCTAGACTATCCTAGAGAGATTTTTATGTGCACCTTACAAAAATGTGAATTCTCTCATTATTAGGTGGAATGTTATATTGATGTCTGTTAGTTCAGTCAGTTTATAGTCTTGTTCAAGTATTCTGTTTCCTTGTTGAGCTTATGTCTAGATGTTCTACCCATTATTGAAATTGGGGTATTGAAATACCAGCAGTATTGATTGTCTATTTCTCCCTTCAGTTCTGTCAGTTTTTTTTATTCTTTTCACTTTTAATCTTTTTGTGTCTTTAGATCTAAAATGTGTCTCTCTATATAGCATACGGTTGGATTATATTTTTTAATTCATTCTGTCAGTCTCTGACCTTTGATTGAAAACCAAAATCATTTATATTAAATGGAATTACTGATAAATTATGATTATGATTTGTTATTTTTTTATGTCTTATGTCATGTCTTTTTTCATTACTCTATTACTCTCTTTGTTTCTACAATATCTTTTTTGTCAATAGGTATTTTCTAGTGTATCATTTTAATTCAATTTTTTTACTATATTTACTGAATTATCTTTTTAATGGCTGCTCTTGGACTTACAATTAACTTATAACAATCGACTTCCTATTAACACCAAGTTAATTTCAATACTATACAAAATTTTTCTCTAAATAAGTCTGTTTGCTTTTCACTTATTTGCACTATTATTGTCATACAATTTACATCTTTAAACTTTATACACACATCAACACAATGTATAATTATTGCTTCATGTAGTTTTCTTTGTAAATCAGATAGAATTAAAAATGAGTTACAAACAAAAAATACATTAATATTGTCATTTATATTTATCTAGGTAGTTACCTTTACTGGTGTCCTTTATATCTTTTTGTGAAGTTGTTACTATATAGTGGCCTTCCATTTCAGCCTGAAGTTCTCCTTTTAGCATTTATTTTAGAGCAGGTCTTTTAGCAATGCTCTCAGTTTTTGTTTACCTTGGAATATGTCATTTTTTCCTCTTTTATAAAGGATAGCTTTGGTGGACATAAAATTCTTGGCCGACAGTATTATTTTTTTTCAGTTCCTTAAGTAAGTCATCTCATTCTTTCTGGCCTGTGTGATTTCTGTTGATAAATTGTTTGTTACGAGAGGTAACTTGTACATAAAAGTAATTATAAAAAGATAACATGAATATAGTCACTTTGCTGTTTTTAAGATTCATTATTTGTTTTTGGCTTTAACAATTTGATTATGTTTTGTCAAGGTATGACTTTCCTTCAGTTTATCTTACATGGAATTTATTGAGCTTCTTCAATATGCAGATTATTGTTTTTCATTAAATTTGAGAAGTTTAGCCGGGCTCAGTGGCTCAGCCTGTAATCCTGCGCTTTGGGAGGCTGAGGTGAGTGGATTGCCTGAGCCAGCAGGTTCAAGACCCACCTGGGCAACTTGGGGAGACCTCATCTCTACAATAAGTCAAAAAAATTAGCCGGGCATGGTAGCACGTGCCTGTAGTTCCAGCTACTTGGAAGGCTGAGGCGGAAGGATCGCCGGAGCCCACCAGGTCGAGGCTGCGGTGGCCAGGAGCAGTCACTGCACTCCAGTCTGGGTGACAGAGTGAGACTCCAACTCAAAAAAAATAAATAAAAATAAAAATAAATAAATAAATAAATTTGAGAAGTTTGGGGCATTATTTTTTCAAGTATTCTTTTTTCTCTTTTCTTTCTCCGCTCTCCTGCTGAAAGTTCCACTATGTGTATGCTTGTGTGCTTGGTTCTGTCCCTTTGGTTTCTGAGGTTTTGTTTATTTTTCTTCATTTTTTTTTTCTGTTGCTTGAATTTGGTAATCTTGATTAATCTATCTTCAAGCTCGTTGAGTTTTAATTCTGTCAGCTCAAAATTTTTTTTCTGCTAGCTCTGCTACTAAGCTCTTTAGTAAGTTTCTCATTTCAAGTATTATACTTTTTAGTTCCAGATTTCTGTGCCTTTTTTATAAGTTCTATCTTTTTTATTGATATCATCTATTTGGTAAGACATCATTTAAATTTTTTTTATCCCATAGACATACTTGCCTTTCGTTTTTTTAAAATATATTTTAAATTGCTAATTTAAGGTCTCTGTATAAAAAGTTCAACATCTGGACTTCTTTAGAGGCAAGTTCTATTGACCGCTTTTATTCTTGTGCATTGATCATCCTTTCTTGCTTCTTTACATGTCTCACAATTATTTTGTTGAAATCTAGACATTTTTCAATAATATAATATTATACCTCTGAGAATCAGATTTTCTACCCCAGGGTTTATTGCTGTTGCTGCTGCTACTAATACTTATTTGTTTAGTAACTTTCCTGAACTAATTCTGATTCTTTAAAGTTTATATTCTTTGTTATGCATGGCCGATAAAGTCAGTGATTAGTTAGCTTAGTAGTTGGCTAATGATTGGACAGAAATTTTCTTAAATTCCTGATAGCAATAAGTCTTCCAGCTTTTGCTGGGATGTTCTGTGTGTATGTTGGGGTGTCCTTTATGTATTCAGCTGGTCAGTCTTCAACTCTGCTTTAGTCTTCACTTTCTGTTTTCACAGAGCTTCAGTGTTGACCAGAGATGAGAGATTCAGGCCTCCTCAGGTTTTTCCTGGACAGGTTTGAGACAGGGTAGCTAGCACAGGTTAGACATAGATAAATTTCCCATAGATAGGTTTTAGGAAGCATTCAGACATTTTAAAAATTACATTTTACTGCAGGCCAAGCTGGCAGCTTACCCCACCTCCTCCGCAAATCAAAAACCTCATCAAATGTAAGGCTGGGACAGTGCAACCTTTCAATTCATGGTTTAACATAATAATCACTAAGAAACTTTCAGGTTCCCTGAAGGCAGAAGGCTAAATACCACCCCTTAACTGACCAAAGCCAGAGAAATGATAATAAGACTACCTTTTTGCTCAGGAACTTTTGAATTGGAACATCTTATGGTCTCCTGCAAAAGGCAACCCCTCCCCTTCTCTTCTCCCATCAGGAACCCAGAGTTATCAATCTCCAGAGTGGTGGTTACTTGGGCTCCACCCTCTTTAGCATATCAGTCATTGTGAAGGTACATCAGGTCTATTGTAAAGAACAAAAAGTACAGGGTTTTTTGCCCATGACAATTCTGACACGTCTCCATTTCTTTTCTCTCTTCTTTCTCTAATAAACTTTGTTTGAAAACTTTGCTGGCCACTCTAAAATCCATTTTAGAAATAAGCCAAAGAATCCATGAGTTTTGCACACACTCCATCCAACATCAGGTTCACACCCCTATGCATATATATGGCATTCGAGATTTCCAGAAATATGTAATATATCGGAGCTTTTCAAAGTTTCCTATGGATATCTCATTGCCTAACTGTCTTGTTTTTTGTTTGTTTGGTTGGTTGGTTGGTTGTCTTATTGGGTTTAGTTTGGTCAGCTTCATGTTAGTTCCAACTCTTATTGCTACCTCGAACAGTTGTTAATGTTAAACAATTGCAGCTGATATTTTTCTCCCGGGGAAAAAAACAGTTTCTACAGAGTGATCTCTGAGTTACACCAAATAAAGGTAAACCCTCCCTGCAAGGGAGACTTTCAGAGGCTTCCAGATAAGTCAAATGATGATAATTCTCTGAAAATGAGGCTTTGAAAATGCATCAGCCCCTTGTGACCCTTCCAGTGGCTGCAAAGTGGCTTGTTTTTATTGTGATTTGGGAGTGGTTCATTTGCAAGGCTACTGCAAAGTGAAGAAAGAGGAGTAGAATTAGGAAAAGTTAAAATACCACAAAGCTTACTTTTCTTGTCCAGATTCAGCCATTTTTCTTTAATAAAGTGCCTTGAAGTCTTGGAAGTCTTTGAGTACTTTTTAGACTTCTGCAATTTTTTTTTAAAACCATTTTAACCAATGTTTTCATTCCTTTATGGAGGAGTAAGATTTTGGGATTCCTTATTCCACTATTCCTGATGACATCCAGACAAAGTCATTGATCTTTAAATACCAAGTTATTTGTCACTTTTAAGGAAGATTTCAATAGATGATTTAGAATGTTTACTTCTGTAATTCCTCTCAAACTCAAGTAATACTTAATAGTTATTGAATTACTTTGGGACCTCATGTGTGGGAATGGTCTAGATCCAGTGGATCAACTCATATTAAAGGCAGGTAAAACACAGCAATCATTAACAATTTATGCTTAATAAAGAGGCATATTTGATCCAGGGATGGTCATTTTTCTTATTATTAACTTAATATAAGTACTCAACATGTGTTTTATTGGTGATATAATTCTCAGTAGAGAGACACATTTTCTCGACTAATTTAAAAGCTCAAAGAAGTGGTACATGCCCAAAGAAAAGAGAATATTTAGAGGAGTATATGGATAGTTTGTCTGATAGACAGAGAACTCCCTCATAACAAATTAACCCAGAAAGCTGTAAACGTGTACCACATTAGCTAAGCTTCCCATAGTAATAGATTTACTAAATGATTTACAAATTGTTTGCTAAAAAAGTCAGAAAAAGAATTATTGAAAATAACTTACAAAGTATTAAGATTTTGATGTGATGTCCTTGATTTTTACCAAGAGTCTAAATAGGACAAACCATATAAAATTACCATTAGGTTCCATCTACATACTTTATTCAATGGTCCTCACATATAAATTTTCTAGAATTTAGTAAAAAAAAAAGTTCTTCCTTTGAGGAAGCAATCTATATCTTACACAAAATTATAGGAGTTACAAAATCCATGCTCTTTACCTTGTTATCCACTCCCAGAAATCTCTAAGTGTAGGGCTTAATCACAGTTAATGTATTTGCTCCTGTGATAGTGTATTTTCTACCTTCTACAAGAAAAAAAAAATCTTTCTGTCTGTATTCTAAAAGTATTTTTAAAAAATAAAAAAGAAAGCTCTCGTGGATGACACACATAGGGCAACTAGACTGTTCTTCATAGAGAATCAACATCAAGAGATTTTTAAACGCATAATTTTTTGTAGTTGGGCAGCTGGTAATCATTGGTCCTAGCATTTCTAATCTTTAAAAAATTAAATTAAAAAAGTCTTTTTCTACACACACCATTTTGTATAAGTTTTCCTAAACCCATTTTGAAAGTACACAGGTGATTTTTAAATAATGCCTTTTTGAGAAAACATCTTTCTCAAAATTAAAGTTAAAAAATAACTGTTGTATTTTTTTCCTATAGGCCAACGCTGAAGTTCTTTAAAACCACCAACACTACTTTAAAGAGGATCTTTAGCAATAACTTTCAATTTTCATTCTCTCATTATATAAACAAAGCTAGAAGAAAATGAAACCAATGAACTCAAGACTCATTGCTTCAGCCAACTACCTCCCTCACCCTCTCAAAGAAATAAGTAGCTAAGGTGTGTGTGCTCTTTGAATTAGTCTTCCACTGGACCTCAAGTAGTGTTCTGCCATTCAATTTGACGTTTGAGTGTTCCACAGGCTGGCAGGTCTCTACAGGTATTACCTGTAATACTAGAAATGCCTCACTCTAACTGGTGTATGGATATTGTTCCTGTCCTAGGAATTAACCTAAAAAGATGTATGCATAGTTCATCTTAAATAATGACAATTTTTATCTTCTCGTGTACTTATGTGGCTGGCTTCAAGGACAGAAAGAGCAAGTCTCTTTGGTTTTATCACCCCTTTCTTTTTGGAAAATAAATAAGAATTTAATTATCTTAAATTTTTGTATTTCTTGTTCCTATTGTACTTGCTCTTTAAAAAAAAAAAACACTCCAATGATGACAAACATGCATGTTATCTCAATGTTCATGCAAGACCCTCTTAATATTGATTGCTTTTGTTCTCTCCTCTCTCCCTTTACCCATCTCAGATTGGAATTTTTATGATTTCCCTTGTGTTACCACAATATTTTGCTGGTATCTTTTTTTTTTTTCTAATTCCTTTTTTTTCTTTTAAAGATGTGGGGTACAATTCAGGATTAGATATACAAGTGGTCATTGTACAGGTAAAGTTTGGGCCTCCTTTGATCCCACTTTGCCTGGTTTGAGATCAGGTACTCTTATTGATGTTGTGTCTACCCACCACCACCCTGGCAGTAACCCACAACTGCCAATCCCTTTCTTATAGTATTATAATAAATGTTCAGGGTCCATTTATACGTGAGAACATGTGGTACACGGTTCTTTGTTTCTGTGATAGATCACTGAGGATGATAGACTCTAAATCAATCCAAGTTGCTGCTAAGTCCATATGTGTGTCCTTCTTTAAGACTGTGTAATATGCTATTGTGTATCCATACCACATATTTTTATCTAGTCCAAACTCAATGGGCAGCACAATTGGTTCCATGTTTTTGCTTGTGAATAGTGCTGCAGTAAAAATGCATGTGGAAGTATCTTTTTTGTAGAATGATTTGAGTTCCTCCTGAAATATTCCCAGTAGGGATGGATTGCTGGGTCATATGAAAGCTTGATTTCTAGTTATTTTAGAAATCACCACACTGTTTTCCAAAGAGGTTGCACTAATTTGCATTCCCACCAAAAGTGAGGAAGCATTCCTTTTTCTCGACATCCTTGCCACCATCTGTTGCTTTTCTATTAATGATGGCCATTCCAGGGTTAAGTGTTATCTCAATGTGATTTTGATTTGCATTTGTCTGATGATTAGTAAGGTTGAGCACTTTATCATGTGTCTGTTGGCTGCCAGTATATCTTCTTTTGAGAAGTATCTATTCATGTCTTTCACCCACTTTTTAATGGGGCTGTTTATTTTTTTCCTTTCAGCATGTTTGAGTTCCTTGTAGATTCTGGATGGTAGGCCTTTGTCAGATATACAGTTGGCAATTTTTTTTCCCCATTCTGTGGGCTGTCTCCCCACTCTCTTGATAGTTTCTTTTGCTTTGCAGGAGATTTTCAGTTTGATGAGATCCCGCTTGTCCAACTTATCTCTTAGGGCATGGGTTTTTTAATCAGGAATTGGTTGCTATTTCCATAAGGGTGTCTCCTGCATTTTCTAAGGTTCTTATAGTTTAAGGTTGTACATTTAAGTCTTTGATACATTTAGAGTTGATTTTTGTGTATGGTGATAGGTAGGGATCTTGTTTTAATCTTCTACATGTGGTCAGCCAGTTTTCCCAGCGTCATTTACTGAATAGATTTTCCTTTCTTCAGTGGTTGTTGTTGGAGGCTTTGTCAAAGATGAGTTGGTTGAGAAAATGATGTTTTGCTTGCAGAATCTCTATCCTGTTCCATTGGTCTATATGCCTATTCTTATACCAATACCAGGCTGCTTTGATTATTGTAGCCTTATAGTAAAGCTTAAAGTCTGGAAGTATGATACCTTCTGCTTTATTTCTTTTGCTGAGAATAGTTTGGGCTATTCGTGGTCATTTATGTCTCCATATGAATTTCTGTATTGTCATTTCTAGGTCTGAGAAGAATGATGTTGGTAACTTAATGGGTATTGCATTGAATCGTCAGATTGCCTTTGGTAGGATGGACATCTTAACAATGTTGGTTTTTCTTGTCCATGAGGGTAGAATATTTTTCCATTTGTTTGTGTCTTCCTGAATTTCTTTGAGGAATGTTTTGTGGTTTTCGTTGTAAAAGTCTTTCAATTCTCTGGTAAGGAGGATACCAAAGTTTTTCACTTTTTGTGTGGCTATTGTGAGTGGGACTATGCTTTTAATTTGGTTCTTTACCTGCTTATTATTGGTGTATAAGAATGCAACTATCTTTTGCACATTTATTTTGTACCTTGACTTTGCCAAAGTCATTTATCAGTGAAAGCAAGTTTTTGACAAATTCTCTTGTGTTTTTGAGGTATGGGATCATATTGACAGCAAAGAGGGATAACTTAACTTCCCCTTTTCCTAGTTGGATACCCCTGATCTCCTTCTCTTGTCTGATTGCTGTAGCTAGGACTGCCAACACAGACTTGAACAATAGGGGTGAGAGTGAGCAGCCTTGTCTTGTTCCAGTTTTCAGGGGAAATGTTTCCAGTTTCTGTCCATTTAGCAATATGTTGACTGTGGGTTTATTGTAGATGGCACTTACTATTTTGAGGTATGTTCCTTCTATACCTATGTTTTTCAGGGATTTTATAAAGAAGGGATGCTGGAATTTATCAAAAGCTTTTTCTGCATCTAATGATATAATTGTGTGGTTCTTATTTTTACATTTGCTGATGTAATTAATTACATTTATGGTCTTGCTGATGTTGAACCACCCGGCATCCTGCAGATGAAGCCTACTATGTCATGCTGGATGTCACGGTGGATGATTTTTGAAATGTGTTGTTGGATCCAATTTGCTAGAATCTTGTTGAGAATTTTTGCATCAATGATTATTAGGGATATTGGCCTGTAGTTCTCTTTTTTGTTGGAAATTTACCTGGTTTGGGTACCAGTATAATGTTACCTTTGTAAAATATTTAGGGAGAATTCCATCTTTCCCAATTGCCTTGAATACTTTTAATAGGATTGGTATCAGCTCCTTCTTGTATGTTTTGTGAAATTCAGCTTGAAAGTCATCTAGTCCAGGACTTTTTTTTTTCCCGTAGGTAGTTTTC
The DNA here is from genome assembly GCA_963574415.1 of Tarsius wallacei. Classification (NCBI taxonomy): domain Eukaryota; kingdom Metazoa; phylum Chordata; class Mammalia; order Primates; family Tarsiidae; genus Tarsius; species Tarsius wallacei. The sequence goes on from CAUYQG010011892.1 coordinate 14,627, forward strand.
TTATGTTGAAGTCAATTTCTTGGGTTACTATTGATCTCTTTGTTGTCTCAGTGTCCTCTTGTTTCAACCTTGGGAAGTTATGTGATGTCAGAAAGTTCTCTGTTTCATTTAAGTTATCAAGTTTGTTTCCACACAGATGTGTATAGTAATCTCTGAAAACCTTCTGTATTTCTTCAAGGTCAGTTGTGATTTAATCTTATGCATTTCTAATTGTGTTTATTTGGGCTTTTTTCTCTCTTTTTCTTGGTCATTCTAGCTAGGGGTACATCAATCTTGTTTATTCTTTTAAAGAACCAGCTTTTTGTTTTGTTGATTTTTTTTCCATGATATTTTTGTCTTCTATCTCCTGTATTTGGGCTTTTACTTTGGTGATCTGGATTCTTCTGCTAAAGTTAGGGTTTTGGGAGTCTTGTCTTTCCAGTTCCCTTAGGTGATTTGTTATACTGTTGACTTGTGATCTTTTCATTTTCTTGATGTGTGTTTGTAGAGATATAAATTCCCCTCTTAGAACTATTTCATGGCATCCCAAAGGTTTTAGTAGGATGTTTCTTTGTTTTCATTTGTTTCCAGGAATCTTTTAATTTCTGTTTTGATTTCTATGTTGACCTAGGAGTCGTTCAGCATCATGCCATTTAGTGTCCATGTCTTTGTGGGTTTGGGGGGAATTTTGTTGGTGTTGATATTTATTTTTATTCCACTGTAGTCTGAGAAGGTGCATGGCAGTATTTTGATCTTATGAAATTTGTTTATGCTTGATTTATGGCCAAGGATGTGATTGATCTTGGAGTAAATTCCACATGGTGATGAGTAGAATGTATATTCTGTGGTTGTTGGATGGAGTTTTCTGTGGGTATCTATTAAGTCTATTTGGTCGAGCATCATGTTTCTGTATCTCTTTGTTGATTTTTTGTTCTACGATCTAGCTAGGATTGTTAGTGGGGTATTTAAGTCCCCAGCTATAAATAATGTTAGAGTCAATATCTTTTTTTAGATTACTTAGTAGCTGCTTTATAAATGCTGGTGCTCCTGTGTTGTGTGCATATATGTTTATGATGGATATTTTTCATTGATTGATTGTACCTTTTATTATTATGTAGTGACCTCCGTATCTTTTAAAATTGTTGATAGCTTAAAGAATGTTTTGTCTGATATTAAGATCACAACTCCTGCTTTCTTCTGTGATCAATTTGCCTGGAAACTTGTTTTTCAACCTCTAACATTGAGTCTGTGTGCATCCCTTGTGGTAAAATGAGTTTCCTGGATGCAGCAAATTATTAGATCATGACTTTTTATCCAGCTTACTATTCTGTGTCTTTTTTGTGGTACATTTAGTACATTCACATTCGGGCTGATTATTGAAATGTGATTGTTTATCCCTAGCATGAGGTACTTATAAAGTTTTTTCTCTGTTTGTTTTCTTTTAGCTTTTGGGTTGAGGTATGTGTGTGTTTTCAAGTGTGCAGTTGCGATATAATCTCTGTTGATTCTGTGTTCTGTTCTTCTCTTGGGACATGTGTTGTCATTCTTTTTTTTCTTCTGTGTTTAACACCTTTTTAAGCATCTCCTGTAGAACTGGTCTGGAAGCTGCATAATCTCTTAGGGACTGGCTGTCAGGAAGGATTTTAATTCTCCATCACTGATGAAGCTGAGCTTGGCTGGGTAGGAAATTCTTGGTTGAAATTATTTATCTTTGAGGACTTGAGTATTGGACTCCAGTACCTTCTAGCTTGTAGTGTTTCTGCCAATAGGTCTGATGCTATTCTGATTGTTTTTCACCAGTAGGTAGTCTGACCTTTCACTTTTGAGCCTACTTTCTGTAGGTGAATTACTATGTGTCTAGGGGTTGGTCTTCTAATTTGATGTCCTGTGGGGATTCTCTGTATCTCTTGTGGTAGGATGGTCACATCTCTGGTGAGATAGGGAAAGGTTACTTGGATAACCTCCTGGAATACTTGCTCCAAGGTTTTCTCCCTTTCCCTTTCTTCTTCTGGGATACCAGTCAGGTGTAGGTTTGGCTTTTTGGTATAATCACACATCTCTTGGAGGCTTTGTTCTTTCTTTCTGAGTTTTCTTTGTTTTTTTACAGATCAGGTTAATTCCATGTTTTAGTCTTCAAGTTCTGAGATTCTTTCTTCTGCTTGATTAATTCCGCTTTCCATGCTTGTCATCTTGTTAATTTTCTGGATGAAATTTATATCCAAAATCTCTATTACAAGTTCTTTCAGTGTTGCATCTTGTCTTTCTTGAGTCTTATTCACTCTCTCCATTCATTTCCTAATCCCTGTTGTATTCTGAGGCCAGTCGTTAGTGGTTTCAATTGCATGGACTCTGAGGTCTGATTTTTCAGGTGTTTTCTCTTTGTAACACTGAGAATTACCTATATTCTTCCATTCATTTTTCCTCTTTTGTGACAGATCTCTTTCTTTTCTCTTTAGTTCCATTATTCAGTGGCAGTGGGAGAGGCATTCACTTCTGGTGTTTGCTCAGACCTCTATTCTTCCCTGATCATAGTTCTGAATTTGTTCTATTTTTAAATAGGGCTGTGGGTGGGAAGTTTTGCTGTCTCTCATAGTTTTGAGAGTCAAATAAAGTGGAGGATGATGATCTAGGATTCAGAAATTATTTGCAAATCACAATATTCACTGATTGTGGTATGGTTTCCCTGAGACCCGCCCTACTACCACTCTATATGATGATGCAATGGCAATGTGTGTGTACCCTCTCAGTCCAAGATACAGTAACAGCAATGAGGAGAACAGAGAAAAGTAAAATGAAATAAGACACAGAAAAATTAAATAAAAAATACATAAAAACACAGAACAGCAAGAGCACAAACCAAAGCAAAAAACAACTAAACACACACACATGCACACACACACACACCCCAAAACAAACTGGAATAACCACAAAGCAAAACAAAACAAGCAACAACAAACAGGAAAACCAGACACACACACACACACACACACACACCCAACCAAAATTGAAAGGAGAAGAAAAAGAGAAAAAAAAGAAGAAAAGAAAAAAAAAGCAAAAGGAATTTAAATTGAACCCTCACACATGTATTCACACACACATTAAACTAAAAAAAGGGAACAAAGGAGCAAAAACAAACAAAAAAATCTGAAAGATGAACATTCAATCCTTCTTGTACATGCATAGACAGAATATAAAAAATGAAAGAAGAAAGAAAAAAGGGGGTGCAGAGGAACCCTCACATACACATTTATGCACAAATATTAAAAAATTAAAAACAAACATCCAAAAATATTGAAAAATTTTAAAAAACAAACAGAAATTGTAAAAACCTGTCCTCTTATGGTAGGTTCAGTAGTTGTTTCTCTCAGCTGCCCCTCTTCTGTCCCTGCTGCACTTCAGCCTCATTCACAATCTCCCCAGTGTCTGACCCAGGGAAGAGGGAGCATCGGAGGTAGGGAGGGTTCAGTCCTCCCCTCCCACTCTAGTACTGTCAGAGGGATCCCTTCCAGTGGGGAGGTGTGGGATTGTGTCTTCCCCAGGTACTGGCAGGGGGCGCCCCAGCCAGAGGTGATGCTGATCAAACCCTCACATACACATTCATGCACAAGTATTAAAAAATTAAAAAACAAACAAACATCCAAAAGTTTTAAAAAATTAAAAAGCAAACAAAAATAAATAAAAACCTGCCTCTTGTGGCAGGTCCTTTAGTTGTTCCTCTCAGCTGCCCCTCTACTGCTTCCTGCAGAACTTCAGCCTTATTCATAATCTCCCCATTGTCTGGCCCAGGGAAAGGGGGTTTGTGGGGTTTGTGGGGGTGGGTAGGGATTCAGTCCTCCACTCCCACTTTAGTATTGTCAGGGGAATCCCCTCCAGTGGGGAGGAGTGGCATTACCTCATCCCCAGGTACTGGCAGGAGGCACCCCAGCCCCACTTATCCTAGATTGGCGTCTTCCTATTGCCGACTGACATCCAGGCTCTGCCTGAGTTCACCCCTCTCAGTTGTACCCCAGCTGTGTGGGTCTGACGTTCAGAGGATTGCTGGGGAGGAGGGAGTTGGGTCAGTCTCAGATTCACCACTGATCTCTTTGGAAGTCTTCCTCATCCTTTTCTGGCCACACCCTTTGTCCCATGGCTGAATCAGGGTAGCAGGTGGGGCACCTGAGACCCAGCACTCGTCCTGTCCTTCTGGAGTTTGTGCTTTCAGGATATTTCCTCTGGGTCATGATCACCCCCTAAGTAGTTAATCCACTGGTCAAAGAGATCAGGTCGGGTATGTCACTATGGTGAACAAGCCAGAGTACTTTCCTGTCCAGTTTTCTTTTCTCTTCTTTTTATTTTTTATTTTTTATTTTTTAGTTGGAGTCTCACTCTGTTGCCCAGGCTGGAGTGCAGTGGCATGCTCACAGTTATCCCAGCATTGAACTGCTGGGCTCAGGCAATCCTTCCACTTCAGCCTTCCAAGAGCCAGAACTACAGGCATGCACTACCATGTCTAGCTAATTTTTTTTATTTATTGTAGAGATGAGGTCTCACCAAGCGGCCCAGGCTGTTCTTGTACCCATGGACTTGGGCAATCCCCTCACCTCAGCCTCCTGAAGTACTGGGATTACAGGCTTGAGCCACCATGCCCTGCTTGTCCAGTTTTCAAGATGGTGGCAGGGTACCTCTTTCATCTTCTCCAGCAAGGCTCTACCTCTGGGCTCCCTAAATGTGCTCCCTCCACAGCCCTTGCTGCCAGTGTCCGATCAGGTACTACAGTGGTGAGACAGATCCTAGAGCTGGCAGTCTTTCCAGGCAGCTTCTTCCCAGGAAGGGTTTTGTTGATTTTTTTTAAATGGTGCTTGGCTTCTGCATCCCAGAAAGCACTAGGGACCAAGCAAAGCAGCTGTGGCACCAGCTGCTTCACCAGGAGACTCTGACCACTTGCTTCCGAGTTCCTACTCACTCAGCCACTCACACGCCCACTACTCACTGACACATACACAAAGTTTTCCATACACTCATTCACACTGGGATTCACTTAGCTGGACTGGCTCCACTGCCATCTTGCCAAGAATCCTGCTGGTATCTTTTTTGTAAACACATTCTTCTTCCTCTCTAGGTTTCTAGATTTCTTTAAGGAAACATCAATATCTGTTACTATATCAGGACTACTGACAGAAAGATCTAGTGATAGATTATGCAATACAATTTTCCCTTACTTAATATACATGGTGAGGTTGGCCTCAACTTAAACTAGAAAATAAGATACCAGCAGTTGTATTGTATAGCAGTTGACAGTGTCAGTGCTAGAGCTAGACTGTTTGGATTCCTAATTTACCTGTTCTCAATATTATCATTCATAAAAGGAAATAATAATTGGACATAATGTATAGGTTGTCAAAATTATAAATTAGTACTTGCAAAGAACTTAGTGTATGGTACAAATTAAACTTTAACAATGCAAATGGACAGGAAACCCAAAAGTTCTTACTTGGCAATCAAAAAAGTATTGAGTTAATAATTCATAAGCTAGAATTGGATGTCAAGAATTTGATAAGTATTTTGTAGTTCAATAAGCTATTGTGATACCTCAATGTGGATTTTATAACAGCTTTTTAAAAAATATTGTCTAATAATGTTATCAGAAAAATAAGTCTTACTTCAATAATTTATATTGTTTTAAAATATTGTTTTATAACAAGTATAGACAAAAAAATTTGCTTAAGTTTTGTCTCTCCTGTGATATTTATTTTAGAACACCAATTTTTAGAAAAATTTCATGAGACCAGGAGTAGTGCTTCATGCCTGTAATCCCATTACTTTGGGAGGCCAAGGAAAGAAGATTTAAGAAACGCTTCATGAGAACACAATTTGCTCAAAAAGTTAAATTCTGTAGTAATCAACTATCTTAATCACTTAGCCTCCAAAGTCTAGGATTGAATAACATATGAAATATTAAAATATATTGCTAATAATGACTCCTTACATACAACATAATAAGCATTCACCCATCCCCTCTCTAGTATGCTCTGATAACTACCATAGAGGAAGGGCAATCTTCCTCTTAAGAGAAAGATTAACAGAAACTTTAAGCAATCAAGTTTTACTCTGTATCAAGCAGTCTATAACTTAAAATTCAAACATCTAACTCTCTGTCTTCATGTCTGTGCTTAGATTGTTATATTTTCTAATTTAAAGTTAATTAGATCTGTAACCCCAGCACTTTAGGAAGCTGAAGTGAAAGGATCACATGGGACCAGGAGCTCAAGACCAGCCTGGACAACATAGCAAGACCTCACCTTTACAAAAAGCAAAAAATAAAAAAGTAAACCTTAGTCAAAATTTTGAAAATCAATAACAAGCAGGGAAATATTTATTTCCAAAATTTCTTTTCCAAAGTATATTGTTATTCTTATAAACTCTGAACTTTATTGTTCAAACTTTTCTCATTAACAAAATTTTAGTAATTTTTGTGTCTTTAACTTTTTTTATAGCCTTTGTAAAGTAAAAATAATTGTCCATTATCATGAAAAAAAGAATTTTCAAAATTACCTTCTTCCATAATTATTCATCCTAAGAGTTAATATAAATTTTAGTAGTGAATATACAAGCTATTGCCTTATAATTCTTTGTCCTCTTGTGTTTGTTAAGAATATTCATAATTTAATTTTTTTAAACCTTAGAGGAAAAGCCATTTTGGTACCATAATTAAGAAATTCTTCAACTTTGTTGAGAGTAGATCTTAAGTATTCTCACCACAAAGAATGTGACAATGTGAGGTGATGGAGAAGTTAATTTGATTGTGTAATAATTTCTGAACACACATATACTGTATATCAAAATTTCACATTGCACACCTTATATATTTACAATTTTGTGTGTCATTTGCATCTCAATAAAACTGAAAAATATACCTTTTAGAATGAAAAGGGAAACTCTTAAGTAGTAGTAAGCCAGTTAAATACACACAATTAAAGACTATTAATCTTTTTCTTTAGCATATATCACTATTATTCATTTTAGTTTATATTTGTTACCATAAGCATAAAAATAGTCAGAAAGGAAAATAGCAATGACTTTTAAAACTCACATTAATGATAGATTTTTATTTAATGTTTTACTTCATACCAGGATATGTAAAACCTTAGTATTCACAACACACCACCTTACCAGCCTTCCATAGAACCCCCATTAGATCCCATCACATTCAATATGATGTTGAGTCATTGTCCCAAGAGTACAATATGCTTTTAACATTTAGGGTGTACTTTTACATTGGCAGAAGATTTTCCCTTTGTTTTTTTAAATAGTAAAGTTGTAATTTGTTTTAGTGATGGTGGAAGATGCAAAACTATGAGTTGGTGTGGAATTCATGGCAGGCTATTTTAATGTGCACTTCTTAACCAAAGATTTAAAAGACCAGAAGATTGTCAGATATGAAAGGTAATTAAGAGAATAATTTCAAAAGATATCAAAATTTGCAACAAATAGAAAATTTTCCTGAACACTTTTTAATTATCTGGGTACAACTGTATAAAAACTATTAAACTCGAAAGTTTATCTTTCATATTAATATTAGAGGTTAAAAAACAGATGATACTGGGTTTTTAAAAAGCATGCTAAATAATCTTTATAAAATGTGAAGTAGACAGGCTTGATGAGTGAATTGATTAGTTAATCTTTAAATCTTTAATTTTTTTACAAATATGTTAAAATTTAAATAAGGCCAAAGACATAAATTAAAATTATTTTAAGAGATTGAAAATTGCAATGTGAATAAGGGTATATCATTTTTTTTAAGTAGATAAGGAATAAAAAATAGAACTGAAAATGCTAGGATTTGAGATATCTAAAAAATGTATCATAAGGGCAAGTATGAATGTGGACATATACACCTATAAAAATAATATGCCAATGTTTTTTTCAAAAATAGTTGTTTATATAAAATACATGTCAAATTGTGAAAGTTTAAGAGAAAATATTAGACTACATTTTAAAATAGTCTATAAACAATGAAAAGAGTAAAAATCATGAATTCTACACTATTTTCTTCTAGGGTACCTGTGTATTAAAATAAAGAGGTTTCACTATTTCCACAGATATACAAACAAACAAAATAGAACCAATGTAGAGCTATGTGTTTATATATACATTCAGTATGCATAATATATGATTTTTGTGCATATGACACAAACTATGTGTAAAACTGATAATATACACAAATGAAAATGACAGTCTTAGAAAAAAAATTTGTATAATAAGAAATGCTACCTAATCCCTAAGTCATGAGTAAACAACAACAGACTGTGGTCATTTCTGATGCTGCAGTTTTTCTAAGTATTTATTTACTACGAGTATCAAATGGAATACTTACTTTAAGAATTTACTTTCAGTATTACAGCATTGATGTATTAATTTACAATAAGTATTACCTTAGTACCTGTCCTAATAGCAGTAAAATACCCTCTATCCACATCCTTCTCCTCACAAAGCACCAGCTTTCAGGAAATAAAATCTGGAACTAAGAAATCTGATTAGCTAGTCATTGGGTATTGTGGAGGAAGATTGCTACCTTCCTCTTGAAAGCGTAGTGAATTTCTAAATCTTGTGCACATTGACATACTCTGTGATCCAGTCCTCATCCTGAGTTGATACTAAAATGATTTCAAATCATGTAGGTCTTGGTAAGGAGTTTAGATTATATTCTCAGCACAGCGAAAACCCATTAGAAAGTACTAAGTAAGGGAGTAAGATGACATCTTCAAAACCCCCATCAGGGTGCTATGTGGATTGAGATGAAGAGACGTGTGAAAGTGGGAAATAAGAACTCTGTTTTAGTCTGGATGAGAGATACCTGTGGCTTCACCAAAGGTGGTAGCAGCCAAGATGGTGAAAGGTGAAAAGACTCAGGATATGTTGGAAATAGCGCTGAAGAGATTTTCTTATGAAGTAAACTAGGGGGTTAGGGAGTCAGGGAGAAATCTTAGGTTATTCACTGAGTAACTATGTCATGTGGTGACAACAAAAGTTATTAAGAGTTTGTGCTTTAGACATGGTAAGTTAGGGATACCTTTTAACCATTCTTGTAGAAATGTGGAAAAAGATCAGAAACACAGGTCTGAAGTCCAGAAGGTGGTTATCATTTGAAAGTCATCAACACAGAGATGAAGCTTATGCTTTGAACCTAGAGTAATTCATTCATTCATCCATTCATTCAACAAATATTATTCTAATATGAACCAGGTACTGTGCTGGGCATTAGGAATACAACACTGAAAATTTTTCAGATAAAAATACTTGCCTTGTTATGCTTACATTCTGTGATAAGATTCCTTGGAAAAAAGATGTAGAAAGCAAGAAGGAAATCCAAGACAGATCTCTGGACATCCCCGTCTTGACTGGATGACCGGGGAGGCAGAGCCTAGGAGAATACAATGAAAAAGGCACCAGGAAAAAAGGAGCTAAATCAGGCGACTGTGAAATCTCTGAAACCACAAGAGAGAAAGTGTCTCAGTCTTTTCAACCTTTTTTCAACAACTGTTCAGCTTTGTAAATGCATATTGAGGGGGAGAAGTTTAGAAATGTAAAATAATTTTTCAATTTGATGATAAGGAGATTATATTCACAAGACCTAATGAAATGACAGACAGAATTTGTGTTCAAGTGGGTGAGGCAAAATGCAGGAGGGATAAGAAACTGGAGGTGATGAGTGTGAACTTTTGATAAGGTTTACTGTCAAGGAGAGCTGAGAAATAGATAAATGACTAGAGGGAAAATGGGGGTAGACTTATCATGTGACATTGAAAGTCCTAACCAGAGCATATGGCACAGAGTTAGTATTCAATAAATACTACACGTTACTATTGTTGGTAAGTGAGATTTAATTTTAATAATAATAATTTACTAACAATAAGTTGTCACTGAACTCAAGAGTAATGGATTTTCCACTGAAAATCTTAAAATTAATTCAATACATAAATAGTGAATTCACAAACGAATAAACATGAATTAAAAATAAACATCTAGAGGGCACCCCTCATCAATAAGGGTACCTGCATTGTGAATATTTGTATACCTAGCCCTGAATTGTACCCACAATTTTAAATAAAAAATAAATAAAATAAACATCTAAACATATTTAATTCAATAATTAAATAGGTGAAATGAAAACAAAATTTAAGTAGCATTTTGACCTATTAAATGTGTATTGTAAATATAATCCTCAATGTTAATGAAAGCACAAAAAAAAATTCTTAAACTGAGTATGTAACCTTTATATAATATTTATATATTATTATATAAATATATATACATAATGTATTACATATGGGAGGACCCCACAAAAGCTGAAATTATGTTTTGGAGAGTGGGTATCTTTTAGTACAGGTTTCTTCTCCTAAGTAAGTATTCTAGGAACCCATCTGCATGAGTATACAAGCTAGCATTGCCGTGAGAGGCCGTGTTCAGCTTCAGTGAATTTTTTTTTGGAGATTCCTTCAACACATTTGCCCATTTCATGATGGACGATTTACACAAACAACCTATCACACCATACTGAGTGTTCAGCAGTTTTTGACAAAAATCAGAATGGCCTGCATGCCCACCCTCCTTATTCACCCTATCTATCTCACCCAAAGCGAATGTTTTTTTGTTTCCCTGGATGAAAAAAGTTCTCAAAGGGAAACATGTTGCTGATGTGGAAGGGGTAAAATAAAAAGTGGCAGAAGCAATAAAAGGCAGCAAAACTGACAAATTCAAAAACTGTCTTGAGCATTGGAAAAAGCATCTCGATAGGTGTGTTGCATCACATGGAGAGTACATTGAAGGAGACTGAAGTTTAAACATGTAAGAATAACTACACAATTTTTTAATAAATAAATTCTGAGATTTTTTGGGTCCCCCTCATATAAACTTTATATGAAAAATAAATTCAGCTGGGCTCGGTGGCTCAGCCTGTAATCCCGCGCCTTGGGAGGCTGAGGTGAGTGGATTGCCTGAGCCCGCGGGTTCGAGACCCACCTGGGCAGGCGAAACCTCATCTCTACAATAAATCAAAAAAAAATTAGCCGGGCATGGTAGCACGCCCCTGTAGTTCCAGCTTGGAAGGCTGAGGCGGAAGGATCGCCGGAGCTCAGCAGGTCGAGGCTGCGGTGGCCGGAAGCAGCCACTGCACTCCAGTCTGGGCGACGGAGTGAGACGCCAACTCAAAAAAAAAAAAAGAAAAAGAAATTCATGTGAACAAAGGCCTTTAAAATGTGTTTGCTTTTAGTGTAAATTTTTTTCCTAAATCTTATTATTGTATAGTCAATGGGAGAAATTTTTGTCTTTTATATTTTATTTTAAAGATGTGGGGTACAATTCAGGATTAGGTACACAAGTGGACATCATATAGGTAAAGTGTGAGAGAAAAGTTACAAAGGTAAAATAGCACAAAACTCTGACATTATAGAAAAGAAACTAGAAATATATACATTTCGTGAAACATCTGATGTGGAAATAATCATATAAACTTGATGAAATACCCATCTTTTCAGACTGTTGTCACCTCCAGACTACTTATTGTAAAGCTCTATAAGTCATGCCAGCATCATGACCACCCAGAGTGTCCTGCAGGTGGAAATGCAGCTTCTCACTTCTTGGAGTGAGCTACGAGGAGCACAAATACCTGAGTGCCAGTCTCAGGGTTGATTGTGTTTGCTTCCCTATTTTCTAAGATAGCTCTAGGTGAGTGGTAATATTCTTCAAAGTCTTAAATGACTTAGGACCCGTTTTTTCCAGTAGCCCCTTGCTCCCTTTTTGCAACCCTGTTTTCAGTGCAGTACCATTCAAATTTGGGCTGCCTGCATGGGGCTCAGAGAGCCATACCAAATAATTTTTGTTTGTGTGAGATTTGGTGGCCCTGGGGTAGAGCCTCCAAGATGGCATATTAAATGAAAGGTGTAAGAATTCTATAAAGCTCTCGGTCCCTGAATGGCCACAAACACAGGCCCATGTCTTGGAATACAATGATTCTTACATGATGGGGATGCAGCTGATCTATAAAGCTAGAATATGCAGACTTTTAGTGGCTGGATACAGGACTCATTTCACAATGCAGTGTGGTTCTAATTTCTTTTCAGAGCTGAGTTTTTACATCAGCTACATAATAGCTTATATTTAGCACTTTACAAGTTTTAAAATATTTTTATTATTTCATTTGCACTTTAGAGTAATTTTATCCCCATTTAAGATACTATATTGTGAAATTCAAATCCAGAGATATCATTCCCTATGTAGTAACAAGTCTCCGCTTCATCTAATTTTCTTAACCTCCATGAGGATAATCCCCAAATGTGGCACAACAATGAGCAACAGAAATCTACAAAGTATGATCAGGTATACGGTTGACATTTACCTCTGCCCTTTAAAAGCCAGTGGGAATGCATGGGCAAAGCTGTCTTTGCACTAGCTGCTTCTTACATATGGCCCAGAGCACGCTTCCGGCACCAGTGTCTTTGGAAGAGGTGTGAAAAAGACTTCTCTCTGAGTCCAGGAGAGTGGGCTGTTCGAATCCTCCTGGAGACAAAAGAAAGAATTGGTTCCAGTGCCTTTTTCAATCCTAACAGCTTTCAGATGACACATTGGGAGTCATTTATACAGACTTGAATATACCCAAAAGTGTTCCTCGCCAAGTCTTCCCACAGTCTACATGAGCCAATGCAGATCACTTTATTTTAAAAGGTTACATGTTATATAAAACCCACACAACTAGCTGTCTTAGATTTTTCTCTACCCCTATTGAACTTCTGTGGGGTTTCCTCTATATTTTCTATATTTAACTATAGACTAACTGATTTATTGTCACCCATAAAGCAATGCTCATTTTAGTAACCCACCTTCCAAAGGTACCAGCCATTGCAAGTCCTGCTCAGTTCATCAATAAAACCTACTGCTTATAGTCGCTGCCGCTGCCAGTTGACAAGCTAACTCTAAATTCAAAAGGCAACACTCTTGGGAGTCTATTTTTCTTTTGACTAGTATACCAAACCAATATACTGTGCAACTTATGCCCAAAATTGTTGCTTTTTATTTTTACTGATAGAAAACTCTTGGAGTCATCGTTGCATCTCTCCCTTAACCTATGGGTCAACTGGATATCACCCCCTGCTACAGCTGGATGCTTCAGCAGAATTTATTCTTAATAGTTCATCTCGGCAACTAGAAAGTCTGCCTTATACATTGTTAAAGGTAAGGACTCCTTCCTTCCATTCAGTATGCCCTAGCACCAAAAGTCACAATAAACCTCTGCAGTGATATGTTAGAGTCAAGAGACTTATTGCTGACTATGTCCAGACTAAATGTCTTACTTCCATGAAAACCCTTGGAGGGCCCTCTTGATTTCCTATTACAAGTGAAAAAGATGGTTTTATTTCTAATTATTTATTGCTATAGTTACTATTTTAATTTTGCATGATTTCTTTTATTATGTTGTGGTAGGGAAAAAAGTCTTTTATTTATTTTTTTATTTTTATTTTTGCTCATCTTCACAACTCGTCATTAGGTATACGTTTTAAATGAAATTTACATGGATAATATTTTAGAGATGAGAGGTTAATTCCTCATCATCTACAGCCTTGACACATTTCATGAACAAATTTTAGTGAAAGAGTGACAAAGAGAAACATGGACAGAACATTCACAAATTGGCATTTGGTCATCTTTATTATGTTAAGCTCCTTTTATTTTCTCTTTCCAATAATATGATTTCTATTCTGCTTTGATTAAGCCTATATAATTTTTATTAACTTAAATTCTTTGGTTCAAATAATTCCAGGTTCAGTTAATATTATGTAATTTCAGGCTCAGCTTGCTGGTTGAGCTGCAATCCCATGCTTCATATATGCAAATAGAGTTAATTTGTAATTCCTCCATCTTGAGAAAGTATAGCAAAACTAGGTCTTTAAAATATAAATATTTTTAAATCATTAAGAAAATTATGTATACTATATTCATAATTTTATTCATAAATTAAGTGTGTAGATTTATATTTTTTGAAGAGCATAATTTAAATTTTGTAAGGATCATAAACCAAATGTTATTTATAAAGTTAAGTATATAAGTTCATATACATACGTGTGTGTGCATTTTTCCTAGATTTTTAAAATGTACACTTAGTAAGATATGAATACATACTCAATTTTAGATTTCATGTTTGAGTCTGCTACTAAATGCAATGAGCAATTTTTTCAATTCGGATTTATATTATTTATTTGCTGGAAATGAAAACAACATGAAATTATACTTTAATAGTGGATTGCCAATGCAATTATAAGTTATTTTCCCCAACCATCTCTATTTTTGGTAGATGATTAGTGCCCCGTGGGATCCAGAGACTTCTCTGATCGAGAGCTGTTTGTTTTCTGCATGCTGCAATTATATATTACACATACACGAATGATGAGTAGCCTCACGTGTTGGGATAAATATGTTATTATAAGTTCAAATGCTTAGATACTTTTTCGATGTTTACTTGAGCTGAGCAAAACATAGTAGTTTGAGTTCACAGGGGGCTTACATAAACCTTTTGGGGGAGAATTTCAGCTCACAGGGGTTTGTAGCAGATGGCATATGCAAGCAATCACACTTCTCCTTGGTGGGAGGAATGGCATTCTCAGGGTAACAAAATAAGAGAGGGAGGTGCCATGACAAGTCTGTTCTCAATCTCCACCTGGGCTTTCCCCACACGGCAGAGGCACTAAGTATAAGTTTGAAGGATAATATGGAATCAGAATATAGTAAAGAGCTTCTCTCAACACCTCCAGGCTGACCTGCCCCCAATCTCCCTCTGGGATTCTTGGAACCAAGTTGAAACATTCCACTATTAAGAACTAGGTAAGATTTTGCAGGAATTTAATGGGACTGTGTTCAAGAATGCTAGAACCCTGGACTACCAGTTATCACCTGTGGAGCAATAGGCAAGAAATAATCTCCAAATGAGAATGAAAGGACTACGTTTCTAATACTTGGGACCAGCACCCAATTCTTCAATGTATGGAACTCTGGAAAGCCTTTGTTGGAATACATGTGAGAAGAGCCCTCTGCCTTCCAGCCCGTTCCATCCATACCTCACCTGAATTTTGGCAGGACCATTCTGGCCAATGTTATAAGAACTCAACATAATGACCTGTAGAGTAAGAAAGAGGGAAAGAAGGAGGAATAATCTGACCTCAAGGAAAGCCCTAAACCAGTTTAGTGAATACACAAAGTTGGGTGATTAGGGAGTGGGATGTGAGGAAAATAAAGAAAAAATAATAAATGAAAAGAGAGCAGGAAGGAAAGAAGAGGAAGGTTGGAGAGGGAGAAGGGGGAATGGAAGGAGAGGGAAGGGCAGGAAAGGGGAAGAGATAGGAGTAGAGAGGAAGGGGAAGGGGGGAAGAAATGGAAGGGGAAAGGAAAAGGAAGTGCAAGGGAAATTAAGAGAGGAAAAACGGTAGGAAAGAATGCATGTTTCTCACCTCTCAGTGCTTCACTCATGAGCACATGTGTCTCAAAGTCCTACAAACCGACAGAGACTGGTAGCAATGCTTCCTCGAGAAAAGAAATGAGAAAAGACATGGACATAAAGTTAGTCAGAGGAAACAAAAGTACACTTTAATTTTTCCTTCCTGCCAAACCAACGTGTTTTTAAATGATCAGAGATATCTAACCGGGTCATTCTCTCTCTTAAAATAAAATTAAAAAAATATACAGGCCAGGCGCAGTGACTCAAGCCTGTAATCCCAGCACTTTGGGAGGCTGAGGCAAGAGGACTTCCTGAGCCCAAGGGTTCAAGACCAGCCTGGGCAACTTGGCAAGACCTCATCTCTACAGTAAATACTACTACCAGCTACTTGGCAGGCTGGGACGGAAAGATCACCTGAGCCCAGCAGGTCGACTCTGGGGTGGCCATGAGCGTGCCACGGTACTACTCCAGCCTGGGCAACAAAGTGAGACTCCAACTCAAAAAAATAATAATAATACTATGACTACAATAGTAATAGTCCTACAATAGCAGGACAGAACTGGCACACTGTGTCCTACGACAGGTTCGTGATGTGACCACAGGTCTGTGACATAATCATAGCTGACTCCTGTCATTCTGCTTAAACTAAGAAAATAAACTTGGGCAGAGGAAACAATTAACAAGACTTTACACCCTGACCTAATGTTCATTTACTATATATGCATATTTCAAAGGAATTCTTTTACATCTGAATGAAAATGTATCTAAAAAACATTACGCAGAACCCAGATTACTGTAAAAATATAACAAAAGACACCACCGATGTGCAAAGAATTTTTAGTCCAAGCTTACTTCATATCCACTGAAATAAATCTTTAAATATAATACCTAAATAGAAAGACCCTTTAAATTGTTTCTATGTCATACCATTTTCCAAATGTCTGTTATTCCAAAACTGTGAGCATAGACTTGCTCTAGTCTTTTACATGCAATTCTTTCCAAGGAAGCCACAAGTGTACTAAGTGGCAGTGCTGTTCCTTGTTGAAACACCTTTGCTTCAGTGGTAATCAGCTAAAGAGCAGGAAAAGGTAAAGAAACTCATGAAGGAAAAAGAAAAGAATATTGAAAAGAAAAAATAATCTGGCTATAATAGTCTCAGAAGGTAAGAGAGTAAGAATTTATTAAAAGGAAAGAGTGACAGTTGGCCTTACTGATCACCTCAGAAGAGATTACATAAAATGAAGTCTAAGAAATGCAAGAAGAGGCCAGGTGCGGTGGTTCATGCCTATAATCCCAGCCCGTTGGGAGGCTGAGGCAAGAGGACTGCCTGGGCCCAGGAGTTTGAGACCAGCCTGAGAAACATGGCAAAACCTTGTCTCTACAATAAATCAAAAAATTAGCTGGGCACAGTGGTGTGCGCCCGTAGTCTCAGCTACTTGGAATGCTGAGGTAAAGGATCACCTGAGCCCTGAATGTGGAGGCTGTCATAGCCATGACTATGCCACTGTACCCCAGACTGGGTGACAGAGTGACACTGACCAAAAAAAAAAAAAAAAGTCACTATGCACTATGACCTAAATCAAATACTTCAAAATACCAAAATGGAGGAAGCAGCCAAAGAAGAATGCTTTTATTCACTACGCATACTATTTTTATATGTCTTCCACTCTTTCAACATAAGCTGTGCAGGATGGATTTTTGTCTGATTTGTTCATTGATATAAGCTAATACCTGGTACACATTTGGCATTCAATAGTATACAATGAATTAATGAAAAAAATTATTGAATCAGGGCTACCATTTTTTTAACTGTCTATATTATATGCAATTGTTGAATACTAAGAAAGTATGTGTTAAAAATCAATTACAATACTAATTTTCACTGAGAAAAAAATGAAACTAGAGCTACAGAACTTCAAACCAACAACAAGTTTTTTCCAAGGAAAGAAAATCCAATAATAGATATCACTAAATAAGTCCAATATTACTTACATTTAGCTTTTTTCAAGAGGAGTGATCATCTTTTTCAGCATTTCTAAGACTATAATAACCCTAAACATTCTTCTCACCTTTGCTGCTCACTGCCTTTTTTTGTGAACTGATTTTTTTTTTTTTTTTAACAAATAAAGCATCCTTGCTACCCAATGCAAGAGTTATTGCATGGAAAATATTTTCCACTAAGACTGCTTTACAATGAAAAAAATTCTGGTCTCTAAGCAGTCACATTATATTTAACTTTTATTATGATAAACAAACTATTAAATAAAATTTTATGACAAGTTAAAAGTAAACCTTCTGATTTGTTTAAATTGCAAGTCTTGAGTGGTGGAAAATAAAAGTATGACAAAGTCATATCTTATTTGAAGACTAGGTTCTTCAGGATAATGCATGCATGACAATCATGAAACAGGTCAAATATTTTACAGAAATAAGATGTAAAATTACCAAACCACTACATATTTTTTGAAACATAAATGTAGAGTTGAATGGATGATGATAAAACTGGCATTTAAGCAACCACCCTCATTGCCATCACCTGAGAAATCTTCAAGGTTCTTCCCAAACTATCCCCACTACCCAGCTTGCATCTTGTTGCCCAGAATCTTTTTGTTTTTATTGTTCATAGTTCTACTACCTCAGTAGGTAGCTCTAAAGAATAGTTTAGCTTCGCCTATTTTGAAATGTATATAAATGGAATTATACTGTGTGTATTTTGTAAGTGTGTCTATATTTGAAGATTCTTTGTTTAAAAAAAGGAGCAACATCAACATGATCATTTCATAAAAGTTAGAATTAAATAAATGGAAATAGCAACAAGAAAGCAAAAACGATGTTAAGATTAATATGTATCAGGGTTTATAATAAGGATAAATGGACTGGAAGCCTCTTTTAAATTGCCAAACATTCAATTTGAATAAACCGAAAGGAAAATCTATACCTGTTGTTTTCTAGAGATGTACTTAAAATAAAATGATGCAGAATGGTTTAAATTTAAAAAATTAAAAATGTATAAGGCCAATAGAAATAAAAAGAAAGCAAGCTTGAAAATACAAGAAAGGGATTGGCAGTAGCGGGACACTGTCAAGGGAGGGAGGAAGGGAGGGGAGGAACACAAAACTAATAAAGGTGCATGACCCCATTCCAGGCAAAGTGAAGCCCAATGGGAGCCCAAACTTCACCGTAAATAGACCACTTATGTGCCTAATCCTGACTTGTACCCCACATCCTTACGATTAAAATAATATATCAGGAACTGTCCTAGCAGAAAATATTTAGTACATTCAAACTAAATAATTTGAAGATAGTTTAATAAAAGAACTGAACAGGTGTGGTGGCATTGCTTGTATTCCTAGCTACTCGGGAGGCTGAGACAGGAGGATCACTTGAGCCCAGGAGTTTGAGGCTGTAGTGGGCTATGATCATGTGACTCCATCTCAAGGAAAAGGAAAGGAGAATGAAGAAGAGGAAGAGGAACTACATATAAACTATGGGCAGAACTAGTTACAGCAGGGAATTTTTAGCACCTCCAGGTCCGAGTGGATAAAGGGCAGTAGCTATTGCTGAAACTCCAAGGTTATAAAGAGAGGACCATTTGACCCAAGCTGTGATTTTTGGTCAAAACCTACAGTTACATGGCAACTCCACAAGGAAGGAGCCTATGGAACAGAGAAATCTATTTTATTCTCCTCTCCTCCTGATATGTACTGCCAGTGCCCAATGGAAGTCAGAGGGCAAGGGTACTTCTTGCTGTGGCCCGTATGAATCAGCATCCAGAAGTAGAGCAGGATAGAAAGGGTAGAAGACCGGATCTGGAGGAAAAACATGGGATTTTTGTGTATAAAAAGTATCTATGTGAGAGACAGAGAGGGAAAGAAAAAGGAGCCGGGCTCAGTGGCTCAGCCTGTGATCCCGCGCCTTGGGAGGCTGAGGTGAGTGGATTGCCTGAGCCCGCAGGTTCGAGACCCGCCTGGGCAACTTGGCGAGCCCTCATCTCTACAATAAATCAAAAATCAACCGGGCGTGGTAGCACGCGCCTGTAGTTCCAGCTATTTGGAAGGCTGAGAAGGAAGGATCGCCGGAGCCCAGCAGGTCGAGGCTGCGGTGGCCGGGAGCGGCCACTGCACTCCAGTCTGGGTGACAGAGTGAGACTCCAACTCAAAAAAACAAAAAAAAGTAATAAAAGATAAAATAGAATTTCACTTAAAATCATTGAGTAAAAACTTGGACAGACCTAGAGGTCATTATCTTATGTGAAATGACTCAGAAACAGCCAAGCGCTTCCTGTTCTCACTTATAAGTGGGGGCCAAACAATGCATATGCATGTACATAGGATATGGCATTGTGGATACTGGAAGGGGAGGAGGGTGGGAGGGTGTGGAGGGATGAGAAATGACTTAACGGGTACAATGTACAATATTTGGGTGATGGTTACACTAAAAGCCCAGACTTCATCACTACACAATATATTCATGCAACAAAACTGCACTCATACCTCTTAAATGTACACAAATGTAATAAGAAGAGAATATCTTAAAAGGTTAAATTTTTTAAAGATACATAGAAGATTTTACACACCAAGAAATGTATCACTGAAATATATAAAGCAAAAAAAAAAATCAGCAGTATAAAAATAATTTGATGAAACTGTGGGATGACATAATCTAAAATTTGACATGACCAGAACTGAAAGAAAAATGGGCAGAAGTACTTAGTAGACATATACAGAGAGAGTTTTATACATAACTGAGAAACAAATCTTTTTCTAAAGACATAGAAAAAATAATTAACCACTAAGAAACAAAATAAGCCTCAATAATTTGCAAAAATATAGAACATTTACAGCACACATTCTCTTACCATAATTCAGTGACTAGAATTTACTAAGTGCTAATTTTGCATCCTAATTTAATTCACATACTATGATAAAGGAGATGTTATTATCTTCATCTCTGAAACAAATTCTAAAACTGAAGGAAAAATATACTGAATTTTAAAATGCTGTGGAGATAGTAAAGAAAATCAGATATCAGCTATATATATTCTTACAGCAGAATGAAGTGATAAAAATAAGGGGAAAATAAGATCGTGCCAGATTACATATAATACATATATACAGATTATATATATATATATGTATATGCACATATATTTTTCTGGAAAGAAGAAACAGAACAGAAGAAAGAATCAAATTTTAAAAAAGGAATTTCTCTAAAAACTCAATTGTTTAAACTGAAAGAACCCACCTGATACTAGGTATGATGAAAGGAAAAACACGACTAAACACATCTTGTGAAACTTTTTTTTCTATTTCAAGAATTGTTCATCTTGTTAATCACAAGTATGAAGTTATAGGGACATAATAATAATCAAGGAAGGAGGATCACTTGAATCCAGGAATTCGAGACCAGCCTGGGCAACATAGTAAGACCTCTTCTCTACAAAAACTTAAACAAAAAATTATCTGGGTGTGGTGGTCCCTGTAGTCGCAGATGCTTGTAAGGTGGAGGAGGGAGACTCATCTGAGCCCAGGAGATCAAGGTTGTGGAAAGTTGTGATTGTGCCACTGCACTGTGGCCTGCCCTGCAGCCTGGGCGACACAGTGAGACTTCAAATTTTAAAAATTAAAATACAAAAGAAAAGAAAAAAAAACAAAATGGAAAAGGTCTCAACCAGGAAGAAAACTTAAAAGTTCCCTTCCATTCTTTCTTTTCTGGGCAGACCCACTCATGCATTGAGGTTAATCATGATGTCTTTGAGGTTCCCAGCCAATCATTTTCAAGCATCTCTGTCAAGCGCTATAGACAGAACCACTTGAGATTTATTACAACCATTTTCTGTGTTTTTATTAGCTATCTTTCAAAATGCATTGATACTGCAATTGATGACTTGCATACTCTGAATATTTTATCTTTGGAAACAAATTACAGGACAATGATCCTGTTTATGTTGAAAAGCCCTATGCATTTGTGTGTGTGTGTGTGTATGTGTGTGCATGTGTGCGAATGAGCACATATATGTGTAAATAAACAGAATGAAACTGGAACACAGACATGCAGTGAAGAGTGGTTACCTGAAGGAGGTAGTCAAAGCTTCCTGATGACTCAAACTATTGCACTAAAGAATATTCCCAGACTCTTCCAGGACAATAGACACAGACACCCATGCTCAGCAATCAAGCAACATAATTAAGTACAAGTGAATACTATAAGCACCTGCATTCAAGCCAGAGTAACTATCTGAGGCAGTTTCACAGCATAGGTCAATTAAATGGAAAACATCATTTAAAAGATCATCATATTCTTCAGCCATGCTTCCTAGCTGAAGTTCACTATATTAGCTTCAGTGATACATGAATGTCTCATTAAAATTTTTGAAAATTTTGTTGCAACATTTTTGCAATGTCCATGCATTTGTGGTTCAATCAGCAGTAGCAATTGTTCTGATTTCCTGTGGCTTCTTAAGACAGCCCACTGAGTTGAGAGAGTTGTTATTTCTGAGTTCCTGCAGTTCACATAGCTACCTAGAAAGTGATACATGTAAACAATCACATCTTATTCACTTTTAATCCATTCATAAAAACAGCATTTGCTTATTACATAGCCTTTTTAAAAGTTTTGTTTTTTAGTTTGTTATCAATATATTTGCCATTATTTGATTGTAGTCTCACTCACTGTTCTATAAATTTCTTAAGGATAGGAATCAAATTTTATTCATTGATGTATCATTAGTACCTTACATCTACAGATAGAAAACACATATTGTATGGGTGAATGGGATGATGGATGGATGAATTAGACAAATTCACTTACTACCTACAACTTTTTATTGTCAAAAAAAAACCTTTCATAGTGTATAGGATTTCTAGAGAGCTAGTTAGCATATGGTCTTTGCTAAACATTAGTCCTGACTTTACTGAGTTGATATGTTATAATAAAAACACAGCTTTTAACTCCTCCCCCAACAGGGTTAATGCAAGTGATTAACAAGTGACCCCAATTATGAAAAAAAAAGTATACTTCTATCTTTCTAGTCAATAATTTTCATTGTGTCTTACAATTTTTTTCTATTCTCCAAAATGTCGTTTTTCCACCTAACAGGATTTATCAACTAATTCTAGAATTTTATTTCAAAAAATGTTCCAAATGTATTTTTTTAAAATGACTTTAACCATTTTTTTTAAGAGCCAAAGCCTGATATAACATGTCATTTGACCAATTCAAAGAGTGACAGAGAAAATCCTCCTCAAAATCCTGTCATCCTCAAGAAGCCTTTAGCCAAAAATCTAAAATAATTTTTACTTTAGTGCTACGTCAACAACCCAGGTGCAGTTAATCATCCAGTGACAGCTGTTGCTCACCATATTAAACTAAATGATATTAGTGAGCAAAATTGAGCTAGCAAAGTATATATATCTCAGAGTTGAACTGATTATTTTTATTGTGTTCTCAATCTTAGAAGAGAAGACATTAAAATTTTCACACACAAAAAATTTCACTTCTGGCTACTTTCCTATTTTCTTTTGGTCAAATGGTTTTAAATTACTATTAAAATTCAGTATAAGAATAATGAGAATGAAAATCTGAATCTAAACCCAGATCAGTGAAATCAGGCTCACTGTCTATTGAATACACCCTACACCTGTTACATTTTGCCACTGGAATGGGATAAGCATTGTAACTAAATGGATTATGCTGCATTTCACTGGAAACAAATTACCCAATACTACCATTTATGAGTTAAGGTTTCCTGTAAGAAAATAGTACTAGGGAAAAAAGAGGGATTATTTCATATCTTTGAAGGGTGTTTTATCACACTGTGCAATTGCATGCAATTTAACACCTAAACTGCTTAAAGTGCAAATGATATCAACTAGTCCACCCTAAGGGCTTCATAATAGTCCTGCCGTTTGTGCTGCTAGAGCTGGTTTTGTCAGCACTTCCATTATAAGCCTGGTCTTTCAGGATTTTTTTCCACTCAACCATGAAAATTTGCTGTAGTTTACAACTTAGCATAGGTGGTTTTAGCTTAACAGCTCCTATTTTTCTTCTAACTATTTTGTCCCAAAAGAAGTCAGCTGGCCATCTCCCTAGCATGTAAAGAAAATAAGAAAAAAAAGACTTTATGCCATAAATTATAGAAAATGAATTTTGAATTAATATTTAATTCAAGAGGTGTATCTAGCCTCATTGGTTTTAACGTAGTTCTGACCCTATAGTCCCATCTCCAAAATATTGTCCTGAAATATCACCATTCCTTTCCAAAGTTACTCCTGGTCTGGCAAGTTTTCCTGTCTATATATACTGGAAGTCTGGAAGTATAATTGATAAATAAATAAATGGTACAAAAGTGGTCAGATAAATCTCAAAAGGGTTGGAAGACAGGGAGGGAAGGAAGGAGGAGAGGACAGAGGGAGAGAGAAAACATAACTTTAGACCATTGAAACCAGAGTGTCCTTATATTGATGTTTCAACTTTTCTGATTTCTCTCATTCCTCCTACGAATAAAAACCACTCTCTCAAGTGCCTTTCTGGAGAAATCTTCAAGAATAAGAATTTTTCATCTACAATCTCTAGTTTGCACAGGAAAAAACATGAAAAAATATATTTTTTCTTTCAGTCACAACCTAAAATACAGCCACACAGGTAGCACAACCTTGCAGCTACAAATGAAGAACTGTCATAACTCTGGTGTGATCATCTCCCTTCATGTCTACTTAGGGATTTCATTCCTTTTTATATTCTCTTTACCTGCCAACCTTCCAAAGTCTCCCTTCTAGCTCTTCCTGTAAACACATAAAATAAAATGTATCTTTTAAAAAAAACTAAACTCTTCCATTAATCCTCTGTAATTTTAAAGAAAATGTTTACACTTATTTCAAATACTACTCACAAACATATTTATCTACTTAAAGCATCCAGAATTTTAATTCATATATGCAGTGAAATAGGCATCTGAGTTCATTTTCTTCCAAGTGATTGCTAATTCTTCCCAATTTATTGAAAAATGTTACCTTTCCCTATAGATTTGAAATTCCACTTAACAATTTACTCAGACTGATCAATATGTCCTTTATAAAGTTGCAGTAGTACATAAGCACACATATGTATATAAGTATGTATGTATGTATTGTGTGTTTGTTTACAAATAAATTTTTGTATACTATATCTTACATAGAAGTGTATTGCTATGTATTTTATGGTCTTCAATGCAAATGTGTTTGGAATCTTTGCTTACACTTTATCTTCTAGTCAATTTTCCCTGGTATAAATAAAAAGCTATTGCATTTTCTACATTTGTTGTGTATCCTTTGGCTATATAGAATTTGCTTTTAAAGGGTCTATCAGATATTCTAAGTAAATTTCTTATCCTTCATATCAACTGGAAAATAGTATATTTTATTGTTTCCTGATAATTATCCCACTTCCTGTTTTCTGTTAATCTTACTGCATTAGCCGGAACCTCCAGGAATGTTAAATAATGGTAATACTAGTGAATACTTTGTCTTGATACCAACTTAAAAGGAAAGTATTTATTATTTCATACTTTAATATGATTGCAGATATTTGATGTTTCTGATAAATATTTTATAACATTTAGAGTGTATTTATTATTCCTATTTTACCTAATAGGAAAAATTTACCAAAACTTAATGTGTCAGGTTTTTGCCATAAGACAAATTTTATCCTGATTTGTAAGAAATTGCCAAAATTTGTCAAGTGTTTTTTGCAATTTTTTTCTACTATCAGTCTACTGAGAGTAATAATAGCCAGTGCTTTTGTATTTCTCACTACGTGCCGCACATAATTAAGCATTTTATATTTATTAACTAATTGAAGTACTCCATATCATTACCTTCAAATTTGAAATGAAGAAGCTGGTCATACAGAGGTCACACAGCTTTGAGTGTCATAATGGGATTCACAGTCAGAAGTCTGGTTCCAGAGCCTACACTAAGCACCACTATAAATACCACCTCTATTATGCTAGCCTATTTCTAGAGTTTAGCAATGCTTGGATTCTTGGAATAAACTACACCTTATCATTATGTATTAATCTTTTAATTCAGCATAGAATATACTTTTATACTCTATATTGTTCTATATAAATGAGAATAGTCTTTAAAGCTTTGTGTGAAATTTAAACATATGAGATTCTACTATTAATGATATTTTACTTTTTAATAAAATGAATTGGGACGCTTTCCATCATTTTCTATGCTCAAAAAACAGATGAAACAAATAGGACATACTGGTTTATAAATTAAAGATAATGCACAAATAAAATTATTTGGGTCTACAGTCTTTTCTAGTGATATATACTTTAAATTTATTTAAAAGTTATTATTTTGTTTAAATTTATGGACATGTGTTTAAAACTACTTTCATATTGTACTGGTAATATGTTGATTATAATTACATTCATTTTCTCATTTCCAATATTGCAAATTTTCTCTTTCACTCTTTTCTCTCTTTGTATGTTTGAGAATATAATTAAGATTTTTATTTTAGTCTTTTAATTCCATCAGCCTGACCAACCCCTACACCCATTCTTTAGTACCTCTTCAGGAGAGAAGCCTTCTCCAACATCCCAAAGGCAGCAAATTTTTCTCTCTTTTGTGTCTGTTCTACTTGTGTGGGCAACACTTATCTCTATTGCAGCATTTATCACAATTATCTGTTCGCCCTTCTGTCTTTTTAATACACTAAAAGCTCCTTGAAGGCAGGTACATTATCATATACATTTCAATGTCCTCAGCCCATATATACTTGCCCAATAACCATTTGAGGCATGGGAAATGAAGGAAGACTAAAAAACATTTATGTCGCACTGCCATTTTTAAAAGTATTAAAGATCAGATTACCTCAAATGTACTGCATGATTCAGAATGCTGTGTTTATGAAGAAGCTTAAAAACTGGGAGTCCTCCAGCTTAAAATTAGTAAACTATATCACACCATCTTATAGTCCATGATGTCATTAAGAATTCATTTCTTGCTGGGTGAGGTGGCTCAAGTCGGTAATCCCAGCATTTTGGGAGGCCGAGACGAGAGATCGCCTGAGCTCAGGGGTTCGAAACCAGCCTGGGCAACTCGGTGAGACCTCGTCTCTACAATAAATTTTTTTAAAAATTAACCAAGTGTGGTAGCGTGTGTCTGTAGTTCTGGCTACTTGGAAGGCTGAGGCGGAAGGATCGCAGGAGCTCAGCAGGTCGATGCTGGGGTGGCCATGAGCGTGCCACTGCACTACAGCCTGGGCGACTGAGTGAGACACTGACTCAAAAAAAAAAAAGGAATTTATTTCTGTGCCAAAAAATGTTAACATGGCAGTTGATGTCACTTTTCTTCAGGGACATTCAAATATTGGATTGGTAATAACTATTGGCATTCTTACACTTTGGAAAACTAGATGCTATTATTTAATCAAGGACAAGAGAATAAGTTTGTAAAAGCTATTTATTAAGTATCTATAACAATGCCTTTCATTGTTCTAGATACTGGGGACAAGCAGTTAACAAAACAAGCAAAAGCCTGTCTGCCCCCAAGGAGCTTGGATACCACTAGAGAGTATATTAAATAGACAATTGGAATGAAAGGGGTAGAACATGCTTCAATAATTCATTCAAAAAATCCCTGCTAAATATTTATCATGTTCAAAGTTTCACACAATAAAAAATTAAATATGATTCAGTGGCTTCTCACTAGGAGCTCATGATATAACAGTGAAACATATACATACATGAAAAATTAAAATAAAATAGAGATATCCAGAGTTCTAAGGTAACACAAATGAGTCAGACAGTATATAAGTAATGTACCATTTTTAGAGCTGGCTTAGGGCCAAAATAAGCTATAAAATGTTAACAAATTCAAAATGGACCATTTAGGAAAAAATGACAGGAAAATAACTATAAAGGACTCTTGATGATAAATTTTAAAATGGAGATTGTGATTTGTATTGCAAGCTGAAAATAATAGGTTGTGATTTAGAATGGAAATTATAAAAATCAACAATGTTTTATGATTGTGGAAAATAATTATTACCAGTAGGCTCATCTTTAGGGAACACATCCACCAAAATATATAGAAATGGATGGTATTGTATCAAAAATATCAAAAATTTGAGCATGGTGTCTGAAGCAATTGCTGTGTTTGTAATGGGAAATAGCCATGTCCTACTTGACTGCAAAATTTCTAATTAAAATAGATTATGACAATGTATGATACAATAACTTGTTTTATAAGTAATTCTTCACAGACTGGAAGTAATGCTTGATGTATTACCCAAGCAACTTTCTTTTATCAAACGACCAGGGATTCATGTGTATTTCTCTCTGTCTTTATTTTCTTTCCACCATTACCCAATTTTCTTAGCTCTTCCCTTTTTTTTTTAACTCAATTCAGAATTTTTCTTTTTCTCAGTGACAAGTGACCCTCTTGTCTTCTAAAAAGAGCTCAGAGTTCAGCTTTCCAGGGCTCTGGATAATGACTTAGAATCCCAAGAGATGGTTCACAGAGAGAAAAGAAATCAGCCTACTCACTCACCTTCACCTGTGCTTGAGCTGACACATAGGTAGGATCTTTTTTGGGCCTCAGCTTCTTCACCTGTAAAATGAAGGCCTCAGATATGATCATCCTGACAACAGTTGATACATGATCCCGTAGAGAAAGACTCTGTACCAAACTCATGCTAGTTAGTTCTATGCTAAACGTCTGGAAAATGCCCTGTCCTCTCCTTTTCATAACTCTTTTCCAATCCTCCGAAGAGGTCTCAAGAAGAAAGTGGTGTACTTTTAAGAGAAACTGACTACAAAAGTTAGGGTAATGAATGAAGCTTTCAGTCTCTCACCTCAGGGCCCACTGTGATTCCCCAAGGAATAAGGACCAGAGGTAGGCCAAGATCTAACTCATCTGTACCTACTCCTTCCTGGAATCAATAATTGTGTTTTTTCTCAGGCCAAAAGGCTTTAAGCTGAAGTTGAAAGTCTGACCGGTTCCAGACATGTATATTTGTTGTTCTCAGTCTCAAAATCGGCAAATATTGTAATGCAATATGATTATGAAGTGTGACAAATAATTTGTTACCAAATTTTACAAATAATTGCTTTTTAAAATAAATTAGAGCAGATTCAAGGTTACCTGTATCTTAATGTCACCCTTACCAACTTGTATCTTGATTTTTTTTTTTTCTGGAATTAGAAAGATGAAATCAAGGTACCTAATCTCAAACCAGGCAAAGTGGAGACCAAAGGGAGGCCCAAACTTTACCTGTATGACGTCCACTTGTATACCTAATCCTGAATTGTCCCACATCTTTAAAATAAAAAATAAAATAAAATAATTTTTTTAAAAAAAGAAAGATGAAATCAGAGCAAGAATATGAAGAAAATTAAGCATGGGTTCTGCATGTAAACATCATCCCTTGTATCTGTTATAGGAAAGATATTATTAAGGACTAATGCATTAAATGATTAATTTAATCAACAAATAACCATGGAGATGGGAAAGTGTGTATGGTGAATAGAGAGAAGGAAATGGTAGATGTAAGGGATGACTCTGGAATAAGAAACAAGTGCTTTGATTAGTCTAATTATAAATAGGAAAGACTCTTGCAGGAAGGCTTAAGCTTTCTTCTGTGCTATAAATTAATTTACTTCTCAACCCCTATCAAACAAATGTCCTTCAGACAGTCTATTCTGTGATTTACTGCAATGTTTCCAAACCACAGCTACACATCAATAACACTTAGGGAATCTTTAAAATATATCCTCAACTGGACCCCACATCCCAAGTTCTTGTTTCAGTTGCTTCCACCATTAACTCAGTGGTTCTCGAAGCTTAGCAAGCTTCAAAATCACCTAGATGGTTTGTTAAAATACAGGTTTCTAAGGCCCATCTCTAGAATTGTTGATTCAGTAGTCTGGGGCGGAGTCTGAGAATTAACACGTATAAGTGTTGCTGATACCACTTGACTGGGAACCACATGTTGAAAAATACAGTATTAAACAGTGCCATAAAAAAGTATTAAATGATCATAATGGGACGTAGGGACGATATCTCAGGGTTATTTTTGTTTTTTGTTTTTTGTTTTTTGCCTAGTGCTGCTTCATGGACTGAAACCATGTGGCAAGTTACCATGTGTTATCAGTCTGTTCCCATATGGCAAGGTCAGGAGAGAGCTCGTTCCACCACAACATGCTCTCTCCAGCCTCCCTCTCCATGGCCTTCTAAGTACTTTGGCTTCCATTCATGCCTAGGTTTCTCCGTCTTAACCAGCTGCCTGAGTCAGCTGATTTCTGTAGCAGTGACCTTATGTTTTTCTTCCTTTTTCCATCACATTTCTCTAATGGATGTTTTATATCCCCACAATCACTATTTTCTCACTATAGACTTTCCTTAGATGAAAGAAACCTTTCTTTCATCATTATTACTTTACAAAATAAACTGAATCGTTTTTTTCTTATATTTAAGGTATGAAATCCTTGTAATAAAATACTTTTCTAAGGTATTGACAATATTAATTTATTTGTATTTTCATGTTATTTACTTATGTGTAAATAAAAATTTAACTTAAACTTCTTATGTGTTATCAATTATGATAATGTAATCTTGCAATTATAATTAAATAAAAACTGGAAAACCAATACATTACACATTAGTAACACACATTTAATATGCTAGATTATATCATATTGTACAAATACTTAGTTGTGTTTACCAATGAAATAATGTAACATAATATATGCTTCTATGTTCTAATGTGCTTCTGTTTTGATATCAATGATATTTATGCCTATCAATATAATTAAGTTTTAGAAAATATGTGATTAATATGAAGCCTTTGAATTCTAGTTCACAATAATCAGATCTCATGCTTAACCTAAACTCTTTGAGGAAGTAATCTTAAAATGCCAATTTTAATTAGATATCCCTTCAAGAACTCTCCAAATGTGCCTTCTTTGTGTAAAGATAAATTTAGTTCCACTGTATTGTTCAAAATCTATGTTAAATGCATATGTAATCCAATTAGTATCACAAGAAGAAAAAGAAAAGATCTTCATAAGGTATTTAGACTTAGCATTACTGCTAATGATTAATGTGAAAAAGACAGAATTTGCAGAGTACAACTCTCAAAATAAATGTGGAATGATCTGCTGTTGCCTGCTTCTTCTGAGTTCAGATGCCTATGCCCTGAAGTGCCAGGTCATACTGTATCTCCCCTCAGTGCTTCTCCATTAAGTGCTATGAAACCATCATGAGAACAGCATACACTGAGGAAGGTGACATCTGTGCTTCACTTCCTAATATATAAAATAGTTGTTAACATGAGCACTGATCTTGTAGCTCGTGGACATTTAATAATAAAATAAAATAAATGTGTGTTTATATATTTTTTAAATTTTCAACTAAAATTTAAAAAACACATAATTTTAAAACTTCATATGCACTCACAAACCCCAGGACAATATATCTGTACCCAAGTATTGCACAGAAGGCAATTTGAGAAAACCACTTTAGAATAATGATTCTTATTGGGGTAGAAGAAAGTTTACTTCATTGTTGCTGGTGGGAGTGGTTACATACTTTATGTTACAAAGAGGAAAAGGTAGTTAAAGAATAACTGTGTTCAAAATCCACTGAAGATAACTTTAACATCAAAATTAGATTATTTTCCTCAGTTGTAATCCTTTACCATCTTTCTTGAAACTCCGCCTTTGGGAGGCTGAGGTGAGTGGATTGCCTGAGCCCGCGGGTTCGAGACCCACCTGGGTAACTTGGCGAGACCTCATCTCCACAATAAATCAAAAAATCAGCCAGGCGCGGTAGCGCATGCCTGTAATTCCGGCTACTCGGAAGGCGGAGGCGGAAGGATCGCCGGAGCCCAGCAGGTCGAGGCTGCGGTGGCCGGGAGCGGCCACTGCACTCCAGTCTGGGCGACAGGGTGAGACTCCAACTCAAAAAAAAAAACAAACAAAAAACAGAAAAGAAACTCCTTATTCCATATAATTATTGAGAATTATCTTATTGATTTCCGTTCTACTCACATGACTGTTTGGAATATTTTTTCCCACTGGCTCCTCATCTTCCTTGTCCTTAAGTATATATGTCCTACAAAATTATCCTCCTTCCTAGACTCACATTGTTTTTTCCCTTCATTTTTATTTCAGTTTCAAGGTGTACAAGTACATGTTTGTTCCATGGACATAGTGTGTGGTGGTGAGGACTGGGTCCCAGGTGGTCCCTTCCCCAGATAGTGAGCACTGTGCCCAACAGGTAATTTCTCAACCCTAGCCGTCTTCCTCCTTTATTGGTGTCCCTAGTGCCTATTATTTCCATCTTTGTGGCCATTTAACTCCTGCATATAAGTGAGGACATGCGGGATGTGGTTCTCTGTCGCTAAGTTAGGTTTCATTCTTAACAGCCATTCCCTCTTCCGTAAAATATTCAGACTAATTTTAATCTTTCAAATTTGAGGGCAAAGGAATAAAGAGGATCAATCATTAAGGAAATGAGTATATAAATATGAATTTAAATAATTTCATTTCTCATTACTCTACTATGATTACAACACTGAGTCAAACTTTCAAGAGGTAGCAAAACATTGGGAATATGAATTCAAATTATAACTAGAAATTTCAGTACACAACTTAGCACAGTAAACGTTCCATTAAAGGCAAGTGGCAGAAGACAATCCAATCCTGTATAGAGTGAAGACTGAGTAACGCAATATAGAACTTAAAATATTTTAAAGTCATACTTTTAAAAAAAAGAAACCAAATGCTTAGTCAGAGATAAGTTTCTGGGAAAGGAAATTCTTGTTTTAAATATGTTCTTAAGGAACAGGATTTGCTATGTGGATCATAGTTTAACACACACATGTACAAAAAGGTTTGGATTAGAGATGAAGACAAAAATAGATAGACAAGAGGTATTTTCCCCAGAAGATTTACATGCCTGCTTAGGAGGCCTTTGTGTTGTATATAGACAGAAGGAAGAAAAAAGTAATTTTAAAAATGTTACGATTATAGTTTTCTTGGAAGGATTCAGGAAAATACATTAGGTATATTTATATGGAAGAGTTTAAGACAGTACTCTGTAATTCATAAGAGGGAAAAGGATCCATAATACCTCTATATTAATTTAATTTTTGCATTTTAGTCTTAGCTTTTAAAAAATTTCATGAGTGCATAAAAGTTGGACATATTTATAAAGAACATGTAAAATAATCTCGATATAAGTATACAATGTGGAATGATCAAATCAGAGTAATTGGAATATCCATTACCTCTTACACATTTATCATTTGTTTGTTTGGGGAGCATTCCAAGTCCACTCCTCTGGTTATTTTGAAATATACATCAGCTATAGTTGCCCTAGTGTGCTACCAAACACTAGATCTCATTTCTACTGTCTCACTATATTTTTATACCTATTAGCCAACCCATCTTTATGTCCCACTCCCCACTACCCTTCCTAGCCTCTGGTAACCATCATTCTAGTCTCTACTTACATTAGATCAATTTATTTTTTGCTCCCGCATATGAGTGAAAACCTGCAATATTTGTCTTTCTATGCTTAGCTTATTTCACTATTTCACTTATCATAATGTCCTTCAGGTCTACCCAAATAGTTGCAAAATATTTCATTCTTTTTTCACAACTGAATAATAATTCATTGTGTGTACATACCCATTGCGTTTATCTATTATGTTGATTTCATATCTTGGCTATTATGAATAGTGCTGTAATAAATACGGGAACACAAATATCTCTTCAATATACTGATTTCCTTTCTTTTGGATATATAACCAACAGTAGGATTGCTGGATCATATGGTAGTTCTATGTTTAGTTTCTTGAGGAAATGTCATACTGTTTTTTACAGTGACTGTACTATGTGACTTTCCCACCATCGGTATATGAGTGTTCCCCTTTCTCTGCATTCTCATCAGCATCTGTATTTTTTGCTTTTTTGATAAAAGTCACCTTAACTGGAGTGAGATGCTATCTCATTGTGGTTTTGATTTGCATAGCTCTGATAATTAGTGATGTTGAGCGTTTTTTTCATATACCTGTTGACCATTTATATATCTTCTTTTGAGATATATATTTTGCCCATTTTTAATCTTTTTTTTTTTGTATTGAGTTGCTAGAGTTTCTTATATATTCTGGTTATTAATCCCTTGTCAACTGAATTGCTTGCAAATATTTTCTGCTATTTTGCAGGTGTCTCTTTGTTTTGTTGATGGTTTCTTTTGCTGTGCAGAAGCTTTTTAGGTTGATGTAATCCCATTTGTCCATTTTGCTTTTGAGGTCTGACTCAAGAAATCTTTGTCCAAACCGATGTCCTAAAATATTTTTCCAATGTTTTCTTCTAGTAGTTTCATGTCTTACATTTAAATCTTTAATCCATTTTTATTTGATTTTTGTATATGGTGAGAGATAGGGGCCTATTTTCATTGACTTTTTTATACAAATCGACTTCTCTGTTTTACTGTTCTTATCAATAAAATGAAGTATTTCGGTTAGATCAGATTATTAGTCAGGTTATGTTATATATGCTGTAGTGATAATTTAGCCCCTAAGTATCAGTGGCCTAACACAGCAAATGTTTATATTTTGCACATGTCCAATATTGGTCCACAAAGATTCTACCCCATTTAGTCACTCAGCTACCCAGCTGATTAAGACCTTGTTATACTGAGATACTACCATCTTAGTACCATGCTACAAGGGACACCACGGTAGGAAAAGATATTGGTAAAAGGGCTCATCGCTTTTAATTTCCTTGGTCAAAAAGTAATAGGCATCGCTCCCACCACAGCCAATTAGTCAGAACCGTTCTCATGGTCCAAACTAATTGCAAGGATGTATGAAAAATTTAAAGGAGTATGTACAATATTTTGTGATCATTGCCCTATCTGCTACACTCTCCAATTTCTCAACCGGGATCCCAAGGTTTATGGTTCTTTTATTATAAAGGCTAGCATTTACTGACTACCTTCTATTTAGCAGACAATTTACATATGTTAAAATTTACTACCTAGAATAATTCTCTAAAATAAGCAATGTTATCTCAAACTGAAAAACAGGTTTAGAGAAGACGATTTTCCTAACAGGTATTGGAGTTGACCTCTGATTCAGGATTGTTTAACCCAAATAACTTTGTTTCTCCATGTCTCACTGTCCTCCATGAGTATAATATAATGAAAAATGGTTTTTGAAAGCGTGTGCTTTAGCATAAGTAAGAAAACAAATCTGAAATGTTTTAATTATATTAAAATGCCTAACGAAATTGTATGTTTTTCTATAATGAGACTGCGAATTATCTAAAATGTCACATTTCTTTGCTTTTGATTGAAAGTATATAAAATCATGTGATGACAATGACTATCTAATGCTTATTATAAACTCTGATATCCCATTACAGGTTTTTGATGAAAAAAATTACAAAATGTTAGAGCAATGAGTAAAAATTACAGGGATCCTTCACAATATAAGTTGGGTGTTATTGGGATAGACTGGAAAATTGTGAAAAGGTTTATACCTCTAGGATTCTCAGATTGCACAACATGTATTGGTATTGTAGGTCTCATAATTGTAATTTCTTTGTCTTGTGGATTGACACTATAGACATGATTGCATTAACTCTCCTGATGTTTTACTTACATGGCACCAACTCTTCAGTTATTTGAAAATCCCATGTGACTGAATGAATTTTTTTTCTTTGCATTTGAAGGTTAGACATCAGTTAATGCGCTAAGAAAGTCACTGAGGATAAATTGAAAGGTAGAAGGGCAAGGAAGAATTTTCAGTGATTATCAGATAAATCAATGACTTTCTAATTAAAAAGATGGGTTCTTTTTTTTTTTTTTTCATTTAGCTTTATTCATTGAGTACGTACTGTATGCCTAGCACCATGCAATCATGCTGGGATTGGAATGTCAAAAATGAATACATCAGAGGCCTTGCCTTTAAAAGGCTTAAGATATTTTGAGTAAAAATGTGTTAGCATTTATTTTTTTCCTCTTTACTTAGACTCAAATCACTCTCTTTCTAGTAATTTACTTTACCAATTTCCTAATATAACTAAGCATTTCATTATTTTATTAAGGTATTTGTGCTTGTATTGTCAAAATGACACCTGTTTCAAAATACTTAAGAATATTAATTAGCTTGTTTTTCAGCACAAAAGATAAAATCATGTTTTAAAAGTGCAATTATCTTTTATCAGTTGAAGTAATAAGATTTATTTTACAAACTTATTTTGCCATAATATATAAACAAATGTTAGAAACAAAATATGGGTGTTTTATTAGCTGATACCATTTTTTAAGATCTCAATATTTTGGAGAAATAAGTTACTGATAACTAAAACTTACAAATATGTACCACTTTTCATTTGACTGAAATGCCTGAAAAATAACCCAGCCAATTTCATGGAGCAGAATTAATACAAAATAAAAATTTTAAAGACTATTTTTTCACCCTTTCATTTTTTATGAATTAATTATTCTGAGTTTGCTTGTGAGAATTGGAAATGCTTTTCAGTATTTTCAAATATAGAAAAAATATAGAGTTAATCCATAAATGCCCTCTTGTGACAGACTCCAAAAATGCAACTGCTTTGCCTTTATTTACTATGCTTTTATTTTGTTCTAAAATAATTTTATATATCATGCAGCAACAGTTTTGATAAGAAAAATATCAGTTTTATATTTTATGTGATGAAATTAACTTATCTATTTTTTAATAAACTACATGTTGTTTTGAAATTTAGGCAGAAAAACTTGTGACCATATTATTCCCTGTGCAAGGTCATTCTTGGAAAGTCCTAGGAAAGATTCTCCTTCTAGTGGCACCTTCTGGTGAGGGAATTCCAGAAGTGAAAAGACCCTTTTTTTCAACCTTTTCTTGAGAATGTCCAAGATCACAAAACATTTGCCAATGAGATATTTAGAAGATAATAAGTACATTGAATTAGTTCTAGGCATTCCTTCATAAATCATTGATGATTTTAATCAATTATTTCACCAATATTGTATGGTCATTTTTGGAGTTCCTAGAAGTAAATGTCATTACTTACATTTTAAAATAAAAAAATTAATTATTAAAGCATCTCACTGATTTGTCCAGAGTTAAAAGTGAGCACATCACTGTATTACCCATGAGCCAACACGTGGGTTTTAAACTTACCTGTATTTGAAAGTCAAACGACTGCAAACTTTTCAAAGGGCACTTGTGTATTTCTTAAAGTTTATTTCTAAAGCTTTGTTTAAAGCTAATAATACCTAACTTCACTCCAGTTTTAAACCACAAAAAAGAATGTTGAAAAGTATTTTCTTTTCAAGATTTTGTCTAGAACAGCTTCCCATAAAGAAAAAAGTCATGAAATTTTTTCTTAAGAATCAAATATAACACAGAACTTTGAAATTAGCCGAGCCCATGCTGAGACAAATTACTTGTTGTTGTTTTTTAATTTAATATATCAGTTTCTTTTTCTGAAAAATGAGAATAATAGTAACCTGACTCATAAGATTTTTGTGAGATTTACATGAAATGTATATATTCCTTTCCCTTATAGAAGCTTAAAACGATAGCCTTTATCATTAGAAAAAAGGTTAAATTTGTGATGAGGATGCAAAGAAAACACAATCTCAGTTCATTTGTGGCTAAGATGACCACATATCAATAACTATTTATTACTTTATTGCTTTCTTATTGTACTAATTTAAAAATAGTATGCTTATATAGACATGCTTAATGTTTATAGCAGATGAGAATTTTAAAAATCAATAACGTAAATCTTATTTATACTTTACTGTTAACTTAATTTGTCTAAACCAAATTATCTTAACAATTAAAAACTGCCAATAAGTAATAGAGATTCACATTTTCTCCCCAAGATAGATGTAACTTAGACCTTTTATCAAGTCTTTCCATAACTAACAGAGAGTGAAAAGGGGGTAGAGAATATACAAATCAGTGATCTATGATGGAATTCAGAGACATCCCAAAGGAATATTGGTGGAAAAAGCAGGGAACAGGGACGCTTGCCATTCTTACCTCAGGGATGAAAACTTGGAGAGCAGCAGAACCTGAACCTCCCACCATTTTGGAAATGGACATGATACATTTTGGACAACAACCAACGGAATGAGATTTTCTATTTTGGGAGCCCTGGCAAATAATCACGTCATTTAATTTCACAATTACAAACGACTTTCAAACCAGAGTGCAGAATGACATAAGAAAATAAATGTTGGTTATGACACTTGAAAAGGTTTCTCTATCCCCAAAGTAGCCTCTCCCCCGCCTTCCATATTTAATCGATTACCATTCGTATACATTTTACTACCGAAATACACATTTAATCCTCCCATTTCTCTCCACCTTCACCGATACCACCCTAGCGGAAGATAGCATCATCTTCCATCTGGTTACTACACTGCAACCTAGTGTGTTCCCTAACTACCATTTCTTTTCCACCACCACCAAGCAAACACACACTGAATTCTGACTCTAAACTGCAGTCAGAATTACCTTTTGAAAGCACAAATATAGCTGGGCTCGGTGGCTCAGCCTGTAATCCCGCGACTTGGGAGGCTGAGGTGAGTGGATTGCCTGAGCCCGCGGGTTCGA
Organism: Tarsius wallacei; assembly: GCA_963574415.1. Classification (NCBI taxonomy): domain Eukaryota; kingdom Metazoa; phylum Chordata; class Mammalia; order Primates; family Tarsiidae; genus Tarsius; species Tarsius wallacei. Next base: position 52,707 of record CAUYQG010011892.1, read on the forward strand.
GACCCGCCTGGGCAACTTGGCGAGACCTCATCTCTACAATAAATCAAAAATTAGCCGGGCGTGGTAGCGCGCGCCTGTAGTTCCAGCTACTTGGAAGGCGGAGGCGAAAGGATCGCCGGAGCCCAGCAGGTTGAGGCTGCGGTGGCCGGGAGCGGCCACTGCACTCCAGGCTGGGCGACAGAATTAGACTCCAACTCAAAAAAAAAAAAAAAAAAAAAAAGAAAGCACAAATATGATGAAATAACATGTTAGTTTGTAAACTTCAATGATGTCCTATCACTCATAAGATAAAGTGCTCCATCCTAACCCCCACCTCAATTCTCTGCCTGAAATTCCATGTCCACTTCTCTGATCTTGTATCTCTCCACTCTTCCCAGCAAATTGTAGGCCACACTGGCCCGTCTAGTCCCTTAAATATCTTAAACTCTCTTCTGTTTCCGGGCTTTCCCACATATCTTTTCTCCTGCCACCTTTGGCCTAATAAATATCTATTCTTCATATCACAGCTCAAACATCACTTCCACGGAATACTCTTGCTACGCCCAAAGACCAGTACAGCACGAAAGTTATAAACTAGCATACTCCGGTTCATTTCCTCCAAACAACTTATCATATTTTATACTTAAATATTTATTAGATGATGAATTGATAAATACCTGCTGTTGGCCTCATTAGACCGTAAGTTCCGTAAGGCTGTTTCTATTTGCTCACTACTACAATTCCAGGATGTATACCAGTTCTTGGCACAGGGTTGATGCTCAATAATTATTTGTTGGGTAAATTAATTGCTTGTTTTTCTCTTTACCGGAAAAAGTACTCTGTGATCATCACTAATTAATCTTTCTTTCGGACAAATATGTTTCCTGCACAGTATTTTCGTTATTTCCCCGCTTCGCAATTCCAAACTGATCCGCTGTTATTTGCCAAACAACTAGACTGTCTTAATGCAACAGCGCCACCTGTTGGCCCTAATGCTTGTCCCTCGCCCTTCTCCCTTACCGTTTGACACATAACTATGTTTATCTTTAATCAATCTCTCTCACATATACACACACACATCCTTCTAAACTTTCTATATTATCCTATTTCACTTTTGTTCAGTCATTCAGGAAATAGTTCCTTCACTTTCTTCTTCCTCGTTCCTCCTCTTTCCTCTTCCTCTTTCTGTCTCTAATCGCCTTCCTCCTCCTGTTTATTTTTCACTTAATATTATTTCTGGAGAAACAAATATATTCAAATTTCTAGAAATCTTCTTTCCAAATTTAAGCCTAGAATTATTTATAAGGTGCAATTTTCTAAAATACATTTGGCTTATCGAACAAAGATGCCGTATATTTGTGCCATTAGCATTCCTGATAAAGCCTAAAATTTTAGAATTTTATGTGTATTTTATGGTAATACTGTGTTCTCCATCTGTTTTTAGGGATAAACTTAGATGGATAACTTGGGCAAACATATAATCTCACTGTTCTGCTCTGTTGCTAAGTAATGGTTTACTACTGTACATATATGGTATTATATATAGTGAAATAATTTATTACGAGTTTAATAACAAAAAGTATAATATGCCTTTAAGTGGTAAAGAGGAAATACACATGTTCCATATTTTCCAATGTAGATTTATTATTTTCTCATCCCAGCCATTCTGTACTTAATGTTGCAAATTTATAATTATAAAATAAAATAATAAAACTGTGTGTAGACTTGAAACCAGCAGAAATTTTTGAATTCTGAGTTATAAATAAATTACAATCTTGAATACAGTATTTAATCTTTTTTAATTACATATAAAACTTGTTCAAGTGGAAAATTCCTTATCTAATCTGGATATTTTACAAGTACTTGAGAAACATTGGAAATAAAGGAAATGTATATTGAATAATTCTTAAATGTCAAAATTAATTTTATTTAACTCACTTTGTATGAGTTCTGATTACCTGGTTACTTTAGTATCAGCTATTATGTCATTCTATGTTTTTTGAAACCCTTTATGAATAGTCAGTTGAATGTTATTTAAAATTTTACAAAGACTGACAGTTAAGTAAACCAATTATGGCCAAAATTACTTCTACTTTTACAACATGGAAACTAAAAAGAAGAATGCCATTTTGTACAGAATTATTCTACAAAGTTAATTATTTCTATAAATTTAATCAATATTTTAATACTAGTTTTCAGCATCATCTTTTATATGTAAGGATAAACTCACTTATCATTGAATTTAATTCATCAAACATTTAATGAGCATAGACTTAAAATTATGAATAATACACAGGTGAGAAAGACCAAATCCCATCTCCTGGAGCATGAGTGAACCAAGCAGGAAAATTGGACCTCTATTTTCATACAAAAAGGAAATGAAGAAAAAAGCTGGCTATTTTACAAATGTTAATGTTGCACAACATTAGAATACATTGAGTCAAAACACCCATCTTTCAAGAACTTATGAAAAAACTCTTTAGTGAGGCCAACAGCCTGGCCACTTCTCATATGCCAAATCTGAAATAATTATGTATTGCGTTGGGTGACATCACCACAGTTCTTTTTTTTAATTTTTATTATTTATTTATTTATTTATTTATTTATTTAGTTGAAGTCTCACTCCGTTGCCCAAGCTGGAGTGCAGTGGCACGCCCACGGCCACCCCAGTGTCTACCTGCTGGGCTCAGGCAATCCTTCCGCCTCAACCTTCCAAGTAGCTGGAGCTACAAACGTTTACTACCACGCCTGGCTAATTTTTTGATTTATTGTAGAGATGAGGGCTCGCCAAGTTGACCAGGCTGTTCTCGAACCCATGGGCTCAGGCAATCTCCTCACCTCGGCCTCCCAAAGTGCTGGGATTACAGGCTGAGTCACTGCGCCTAGCCACCACAGTTCTTTTTAAGGTTTGTTTTGCATGAATCACAAACAATAGTTTATAAAAATGTCCAATGTGTCCTAAGGATACTTCAACTGAGTGGATTTATAGAAAGTTTACATCACCTTTTATAAATTAACAAATGAGAAAATACTATTATGGTATCCTTGCTGCAAATAGCATTTGAATGCTAAAAATTATAAGGTCTAGTTCTAACATGAGTAGCTAAGAGTATATACTCTTTGCTTATAAAAATATTTTTAAATTTTTTTTCAGAATAAGGAATGGGAATAGTCTATAAAGACAGAGTTCTTGATTAAAATATTTTATCTGTTTGCCTAAATATTATTTTTCTATAAAAGATTTCACATTTGATATAGTGTACTTTTTTTACTATATGTTATTTTTCTCCACAAGAGTGTTCTTGAGGTATAAGATTCTTTCTATGTATCTGAGAGGTAAAAGCAAAACAAACAAAAAACCTTGTTGGACCAGCTAAAACATAGGATTCCATAAGTAATAAGTCTACTCTGAGATATGTTTAATGCCTCCATATTATACTGTTATGAAACTGGTTGCTTTTTAATTTGACCAAAAGTTTAAAAATAAACAAGACTCAAAAAATTGTATTGCATAGTTGAAGAATCCTAGCAGCATCTTGGAGAAATTTCTACCTCCAACAGGTTCATTTTAAGTCAACTCAGAGAAATACATAATGATTCAGACCCCCATTTTTATATAATAGATATATCCATAAAAATGTGGGTCTCTGTGCTGTTAATATGTTAGTCCATACTATATGAGTTAAAATTAGAAAACAATATCCCAGGATTTGAAATTATTCTAATTACTGGAATAGTTAGAAATAAGTTAATAAATCCATTATTCACATTATTTACACTAGCCAAGATATGAAATCAATGCAATTGTTCATCAGCAAATGAATGAATAAAGAAAATGTGGTATTTATACACAATGGAATACTATTCAACGTGAAAAAAGAGGAAATCTTGTCATTCGGTACAATATGAATGAATTTGAAAGACATTAAGTGAAATAAGCTAGAAACAGAAAGACAAACACTGCATCATCTCTCATATGGATGGAATCTAAAAAGTTAACTCATTGAAACAGAGAGTAACATGGTGGCTACCAGAACCTTGGCTTGGAAGGCATTGGGAAGATTTTGATCAGAAGACAAAAAAAAATTTGCTTAGATAAGAGGAGGAAGTTCAAGGGTTCTACTATACAACACGGTGACCATAGTTAATTACAATGTATTGTACCATGTATTCTTGACAATTACTAAGAAAGTAGAAAGATATGTATTAAGTGTTCTCACCACAAAACATAGTATTTGAGGTAATCCATATGGCGGTTAGCTCAATTGAGCCATTTCATTATTTGTACATATTTCAAAACATGTTGTATGCATAAATACATATATTTTTTATTTGTGAATTTGAAAATAAAATAGGTTAATAACCAGTAGTTTAAGTTTATTAATGGAAAAAAATCAAATATTACATATATCCTCTAAAACATTATGGCATGTATATTAATTTAATATCTTCATTTAATTAGGAAATATCCAGGGGGAAATAAGAAAAATTTAAGACAGGGATCTGAATTCTCCAGAAAACAACAGAGCCCAAATCAAATCATTCTTTTTATCACTTACATATTTCTGTTTCTATTCTTCAAACATATTAGGCCATTTTTTCCTTCATTTTGACTATTTAAGGTTTATGATTTGTATTATGTAACATTTTTTGTGTTAAATAAATCACAATGACAAATTATGTCTTAGGTTAAAATATCTTTTGAGGACATAAAATCTATGAAAATCTGCATTCTTATTGTACAACTATTTTAATATAATTAATGTAAAACTGTATAATGTATACAAGTTGCATATTTTATGTAAAATATTATGTAAGTATGCTACTTTATTTAACTCAGAAATAATAGTATTCGGATATTTACTTTAAATGATTCATCTCTTGGAGAAACAGTTTTTAGGACAAGGCTAATATGAGCTCATCTGGAACTACTGACCAATTTTTTGTCCAATTATATGCCCTTAAAAGTGAAGATATTGAAGAGGTGTAAATGAGAAACTAAATTTATTTAGTCCTTCTCTCAATATTGGCATTTTGAACTGTTCAATCTCAAAATTCTCAGATTTGAGAGGTCAGCTAATCCCACCCCCCATCCCCAATACTTAGCAAACTCACCTTGAATTAAACTTGCCTGAAACAATACACCATAAACAATTAACTATAAAAGCTAAGCCTGATTAGCTACTGTTACATTTTAGATACTTACATTCAACACTCTTGTGTTCAAAATGCTCCATTAATAAAATTGTGTGTATCATAAATATAGTGACTATGTAACTAGAGGGCAGAGATGAATGCAAGTATGCTTATAAATGTAACGACTATTCATTTATTCAACAAGTATTAATGAAGCGTTTATTACTTGACATCTATCATATTAAATACATTTTAATGTGGTTTTATTTTTATATGCTATTTACTACATGCTTCTTTATAGTTCTTAAAATAAATGTGCTCAAAATAGCTACCTTTATCGCTTAGGTGTTGGTTAGATTTAATATACATATTCCAAACAGTAATTATAATAAATATTATTTATATATTAAAGACTGAATCTATTTTATAATATTAGTATTGCCAGAGTTGACCTTCTTAGACTCAAGTATGAGAACATATATATATATATATATATATATGTGTGTGTGTGTGTGTGTGTTTCTGTGTGTGTGTGTGTGTGTGTGTGTGCATACTCTCTCCCTGACTTTGAACATAGTTGACCTTCACAAACTTCACTCTATAATGATTGTATTTCCGTATAGAAATAAAGTCAATACAAGTAATGTTAACATCAGGGGAAGAATAGTTAACTTGGCTATGTGGTATAATATATCCAAACATAATAAAACATTATCTGAATTCATATTTCATCTTTTTTTCATGGTCACGTAGGTGCAACAATCATTTTCTTTGCTCTTAATATTAAATGTAGATTTTGGAAATCATCATGAGAAAATAATAAGAGATTTCACTAGGGCAATATAAAATATGTGGTTTTATTTATCAAGAGAAAATAATGATAACATATTTAGTAGAAAATATATATATGCATATAGGTATATGTGTGTATATATGTATATTTCCCAGTTTATAACATTATTTTCGATAGAGGAAGAGATTGAATCTCAGAACTTCAGAGACGCTGAAGGCTTTTGGGGAAGGAATGGGCAACAATAAAATTGTTAAAATCAAAATGATGCAAAATTTGAGGTGCTATATACTTCAAGATAATTTTTTTACTTAACCAAAGTCACAGCAGTATGTATCATATTATTTATAGTAAGTCAAATCAGGGAATCTCATTATAAAGCTACCCATAATTTAGTGTACTTAAAACATAAATGTGGTGTCATTTAACTGCTGACAAACCAGTTTTATTGATAGAAATAGCTTGACTTAAAAGAAGGATCTTGAAAAGTTTACAGTTTTATTTTTTTAAGCACCACAAACTAATAAGCAAAAACATATGAATTAGATAAAATACTTCATTAAGTTACTTTTATTGGGTAAGTCAATGTGATATGATTACATTTCAGAGACATTTAATTCCCCATCATATAAAATCACATTGATGTTTGGTTATATTTTCTCTTCTGGTGATGTAGCCATTCAAAGTATTTTACTCATATCAAAGCAGAGATATTATGAAGTTAGAACTAAAGTCATTTTCATCAAAGCTAATCATAAATTTTATTTTCTTAAGTGTTTCCCAGAGTATTCACATTGCGGGTCTGTTTAGGAGACTCTTAAAAGTACTCTCAGGTCTTGGGTTCTAATTAGAAAGAATCCCAGCAAACTTGGAAGCACTGCTGTGATGACAGTCAGGAGAGCAAAAACAAAAACACATGTGGTTCGTGAGGTTTTGGATGAACCCATTGAACACTGATATTTTAGGAAGGTATTTCTTACTGTTGAAAGTATAATTGGCCATTCATTACTTAGATGGCCAGCTTCACAGTGGTTTGCACCCATTGGTATAACTTATGTAAATGCATAAATGCTTCCTTTGAAATCACATAAAACCTAAATCACTACATAAACTAGTAAATGATAGTTGCTTGCTATCTTGTACACAGTTTCCTTTTTATTGGGTAAAAAATGTAGGTGAACATCACAGATGCAAAATGTTTGTTGTTAAGAATGTGTGTTTACAGGTGTGGAATACCCTAAGGATGGGTAGAATTGATACCCTGCTGCAGGTGCAGACTTTAATAAACAGGAACTTGTCTTTCCTCTAATCACTTCTCTCCTTTATCATGCTTTTGGATTATCTCAATTCACATTAAGTATCACTTGTGCATAAAGCATATACAGTGTACTATATTTATTTAGGTATACATGTGACTAGATCATCTATGAATAAAACCCAAAATGCATTCACATGAGAAAATGGAGTGGTTTAATTTAAATATTTTAGGAGTGCTAGAATACTAATAAACATCTGGAAGAACAGATAAAACTAGATAAATGTTTAGCCTTGTTATGAGTCACACGCTAGCATACGATTAGGTTTATAATGGTTGTAATTTAACAAAACTGTTGTATGAAATATTTTGTTTAGCATTCATTAAAAACTGTTAATGCACTTGTGTTTTTCATGGACTAAATTTTTTGCAGCAGACGCACGTTATTAGTATAATACAAATATGCTAAAAAGCAAACAGTTTGGTGTTAAAATGTTTTAAGTAGAATTGTGAAAAGAAATTTTACACCAATCATTATTTTTTTTTCATTTCATTTTTACAGGGAAATTTTTACCACAAATTCCATATTTTAATGATATTATACCAACTCTATTTTTTAAACTCATTTTGTCACTGTTTTGTAACAGAAACACTGTAAATATTATAGATGTGGTAAACTATTATACTTGTTTTCTTATAAATGAAATGATCTGTGCCAACACTGACAAAATGAATTAATGTGTTACTAAGGCAACAGCCACATTACATGCTTTCTCTTTCACAGTAGGCAGCAGAGCATATGGTTTTCTCTTAATGGAACGCTAGCTTCTCATTAACATACCAGTAGCAGTGTCAGAACTTACAAACCAGCATAACAGGGAGATGGAAAAACTTATAAATGAGACCCTTTCAGTACTATTGAGAAGGAAATGACTGATGTTCTAAGGTACAATATTTAGCTAATACTGTGCCCTTTTCTGCACCTTCTTACCACAAAAAACTTTTTTTCTTATAATAAATATAAATATAAATATTGAAGTGCAAGTAATTTTTACCCTACTTCTGAGAGTGATTGGCATCCTGATTTTGATCGCTCGTCTTAAAAATAATACGTTGTTGCCTTTTTGCTCAGTGTGTTTTAAACAGCTGTATTTTACCATCCTGTTTCAGTACAGTGAAGCAGCTGAAATAGAAAGCTAATTTTCTTGTCTTCCTAAAAGAGGAAATCCATCAGATAAACAAAAAATGAGGATGAGAAGGAAAGCATACATTTTCCGGAGGCTAACGCAGACCCTTCCTGTAACAGAAGTGGAGCCGCCAAGAGGTCAGGTTTGGTAGTGAAGGGAGGAGAAGAATTATTTCATTTAATCTCCACTTCTCAGTGTGTGGTTTAAACCATACTTAGCTGTCTCATAATAATTACAGTGATTTGAATTTTTCATCCAATATTTATTTCCTTATTTCAAGCTCTTTCTCACTAAGAATTCAGGTATATTTGCAGAAGAAATATATCAATGCCATGTCTTAAGAGACACATTTTAAAAGTTAAATCTATACATATGGCATAGAAATGATACTTTTATAGGCATAGATAAGCATGACACACTATATGACTTCACATGGCAGAAATTCCATCAACCAAAGTAGATTTTACTATTTATATTTTTAAGTTTTTATAATACTTACTTTTAACTAAGTGAAACACGAAGTTCTAAAAAAGCAATGTTTCAGGGTTACTGTAGAGTAACTGCCAGAAAGAAAGCAGATGTATTAATCCTCTGATGACCAAAAACCTGAGTAGATAACAAAGTGGATTGATGGTTCTTTCCAAAGACTGTCTACATGAGTTCAAGTCACTGAATGGAATATTTTACTCCCAAGAGTCTGATCACTTACTGCGTGCTTTCTGTAATGACGTTTGGAGATGTAGCCCTTAGCTCTGCTGGTCATGATGAATGGCAACAATATCTTTTAAAAGAATGTGGCAGGAGTTTATTAATAGTGTAAACATTATTTGACTCTTAATCATACAGATATAAACACACTTTATAATCCTTATTATCTTGAATAAGTAATTCATTGCTATACGTAGCTTTTTAAAATTATTTTTTTCTCTTTGAGAGAATTTAAACGTTTACCAAATTTTGACTGCTACCGAATGTTAGAATATGTGTGCCTGAATATATAGAGTCAGAAATAAATAATGTTTAAAATGATGTCTATCCAAGTAACATTTCCAAAGGTATCATCAATCTGATCTTCTAGGAAATGTACCCCAGTGTTTAAAATTTGGGAACTTATTTATTTTCCTTTTACAAAAACAAAGATACCAAATCTATTCACAGAAAGATCTTTCTTTTTTCCATCCACATAAGATGTGACAATATGTTTATTTCATGATAATTCTTTTTCCCCACTTGCCTCAAAATTTGCCATTATCCCTCACATGATTGTGAAGGCCTTGGAAACTAAGTTTTAATATAACTACCATTGATTCAGGCCCAATATTATCGATGCAAATGATTAAGTATGTTTCCATACTTTCTGAATAGCAAGTCGACAGGTAACCATGGCCTATTCTGCAGATTGGAGTATCTATGGATCCAGATTTGGTAAGCACACCTTTTCTTTTCTTTTCTTTTTAATTTCACCAGAATTCAAGAGAGTCACAGGGAATAACTGACTGCTTATCATGTCCCTTTCCTATGTATTGATAATTTGTCTATAACCCTAGCAAAAGTGTGTGAAAAGTCACAGTCTCTCAGTGTGTTTTTCAACACCACAGAATCAGGAACATCTCTACATACAGGTGTTAAAATAAGCTTCCACCCCATGTCTAGCATTAAAACTTAAACGATGGTTGTTATTCAGCACAAGACAGTATCAGTGTAAAGTGCCACCGATCTGGTCACTATCTCTGGGAGGCTGCCAGAGCTTCTGCCTTGGCTTCAGGGTGTCGTCTGTGAAGGAAGCCAATTAAGATCACAAGATAGTGGCTGGTAATAATAAACTTCTAATGATGTTCCTGTCTAAAAAGAGGTAATTAAAATGTGTATGTGGATGACCCTGGCTTCCGTCAGTTCAGTGTAGCTGTTACTTTGACAACATCCATGTTTTATTTAGGAAGTGGAGTTAAGTGTTGTCTAACAATGAAATAAGCAATTTGACAATATAGAAAGGATTGCCTTGGAAAATGCACACTGATTTCAGTTTTGTTTCATTCCTGATAGATTCGACTGACTGGTGTCTCTTGGCTGGTCGATATTTTATTGTTTGGGTTCCTAACTGCAACTTCTCCTTCCTCCTTCTCCATCCTCCCTGTTCCCCCACCCTCCATCCTCAACCTCAATATGGGATTTTTGGTTGTGGGTGTATTTCACTAGGACTCATTATTATCTTCTTCAGGTGCCTCTTGAAATCAAAGACTGTGTTTTGAAGTGAAAGACAATTAATTAGAGAGCAAAGGAAGCCAGTCCTCTTATCACTTGATCTGGTCATGGACAGAAGTGCTTCACACTTTTTCTATTCCCTAACCCTGCAGCCCAAAGCTTTCCTGTACACCTGCTCTGCTTAGCTCATCAATTTTCTGTGAGCCAGTTAAGTTACTTTAAGCCTGTCCACTGAGAGGTGGTGATAGCTCTCTAAGAAAAAGAGAAAGAGAAACAGAATGCTCCTCCAGGCCTTTATCTTGATCACACTGTTTGTTTTTGCATTGATGTCTGTAATGAAACAAAGAGGATTTAATCATGTTAAACAAAAGCCTGTTGGTACCCAGAGGAAACTCATTTAACTCTACTCCCAGTCTTGGAGTTTCAGGTTTCTTGTCTTCCTCTTTGCCGATCCACCAGGCTGAGTTTCTTACCTGGGGCTTAAAATTGTGAGGTGTGAAACTCTTCTTTTGTTTTGACAGGTGCTCTTTGCTAAACATCAGCCTAGCCTTGATGGTGATAATACACAGAAGGGGGAAAAAAACTTCAGAGAAGCTAATGACTGTAGTAACTCAACTTCTGCCTTTAATGGGTTTATTAGCTTCCCTTCTTAAGGTTCTTTAGTATAAAGTGGGAAAACAAATTGGGCTGATGGGAAGTGAATGGTGAAAAGATAGTCATTAAAGAGAAGACCCAGGAACCATCGCCATCTTGGAATCCCAAGAAGGAAAGAAAGGTGAGTTGGCCTGAGACTGCTTCTTCTTGATTAAGGAGTTAGTTGACAGGACCTGTACCGTTATGTCTTATTTGGTGAAAGAGCAGTTTCTTACAAGTGGCACCCATCACTTAATATTTGACCAAAGAGTCCCCAGACATGATTCTTGCTTTAGAATGCTATTCTAGTTGTCAAGAGAGTGGTAGATTCCAAACTAACAGCACCTCTGTCTTACCTCAGAACAGAGTCTCTGGGTAGAGAGAAGCCTTGAGGCCCCTTTCGGTGATTTGAAACCATCTGGATGTGTTCCTTTGCTACCCCTTTTGCAGTGATTCCAAAATGGCGCTCCTGCATTTATTTAAAGCACTAGACTCAATCTCTACTTGCCGTTACCTTTCTGTGGTTCCCACCCCTTCCCAAACCACTCTTTCCTTGACATCACTCTGCTGACAAGTGGAAACTTTCTCCTTCTTCAGACACTGATAAATCTGTTGTGCTGGTCAGGCACTCTGAGATAAGGACAACTGAACCACATTTCCAGAAAACGTGGTGATTTTCAGCTTTGTCATCAACCCAGAGAGATCCACTGCTCCAAAATTAAAGAAAGAAAAAGTACGTTTGCCTTTTGCTTTATAAAATCTGAATCTTTCCTCATCTCTGTTTAGACCATGGTGATGGAAGTAGGACGTAAGCCGGGCTCGGTGGCTCAGCCTGTAATCCCGCGCCTTTGGGAGGCTGAGGTGAGTGGATTGCCTGAGCCCGCGGGTTCGAGACCCGCCTGGGCAAGCGAGACCTCATCTCTACAATAAATCAAAAAATTAGCCGGGC